>JAQIWH010000868.1:0-38984 GCA_034695005.1 Cryptops parisi | reverse complement strand
AATTTATATATATTTTCAAATATTTTTTATATTTCTTCCTATCTTCTACTAGCCTTGATCTCCCCCTTCTCCCCCCCCCCGGGCGCTCCGCCACTCGCATCTCACACACACTCCAGCTGATTTTAGGGAAATCCATCAACACGTGTTGCTAACTGCCTAGTGCCTACCCACCTGAATAAAAATAAACCAGTCCATTCATTATTTGATGGTTCGTTCATTTACTTTCAATATCGACGTACATTGAATTCCCAAAATACCAAATATTTTTATTTCCCCAGAAAAATCGCTGTAGTTTAATTAGATAAAATATAAAAACAAAATTTTTGTTCCACAAATGTCATGTCAAACCTTTTACTCGTAAGCCGTTTTTAATTCGATATTTAATCGGAATCATGAAAAGCTATACAATTTTTATTTTACCCATTATTTGTTGCTATGACCAAGATCTTGCTATGACTATGATCATATACAGTATCAGTATAATGTATTGTATTCTGGGTAATATCAGAAATTCATACTTCGTCTAATGAACACAAAAGTCGAAGATAGAGTAAAGAAATAAAAATTAAACAAATGACTGGTAAAAAGGGTTTAGTTTCGATTTCTTGATTTTCAGAAACGAATCGGTTATTCCATAATAGCCCTTTTTTTTCCTATTTTACCAGAAAAGTCGTGGAATTTTATTTAGAAACAACTGCAAAACAAAATCTGTTCTACAAAGTTCACGTCCAAGTTTTTACATTATAACTGTTTTTCAACCCAGTTTTTAAAGAGAACCATAAAAAGGTACAAAAAATTTATTACGGTTATTTTCAAACCCATTTACAATTTATTAATTATCACCAGTTTCTCCACAAAAAAAAAAAATTATTTTTTCTCCTCATTTATTCCAAATCAATAAGCATTGGAGAAAACCACAATTTTTTTTCCTCCAAAAATCACCATCATCGTCATCATTATCATCATCGCAGGCGGCGGAACGCCCAGTGAGGCGTCTTGATGTCCGCCGCGCATCAACACACACACATTATAATACCACTTCCAATACACAACATGGAAACCCAAACGTCGTCGTCCAAGAAGTTGCCGTCTGCTAGTGATGTGTCACTGAACATTTGCGCTTCCTTCATCCTGTTCGTCCTCGGAAAGAACGAGAGAAGGTGATGAACCTTCCTCGGCAACAAACGACAATATCTAAAAACCCAAAGAATGTAATCAGAGGAGTAATTTGATCTGTTATTTGCGCAACAATCACCCGAAGACAGGCGCGCCAAAAAGTCTAGACGAATCACGTGACTCGCTTCGACCAATCTCGTCGAGCTCAGCCGAGCCCACACTGTCGACGAGTCAATAGTGGGCCAGGGGGTCAAGTTGCCTCGACCGCCATTATCCCGGCGCACGATGGGAGGCGAACCGCTGCTGTTGCTTAGCTCGTAGTGTTCGTCTGCTTTCCTCTCGGATTATTCTACTCTGTCGTTTGCTGCCGTGGATTCGTTTCAACAACACCAAAAAAGCTTTTGAGCCCCCAACTGAAAAAACAACAACAACAACACAAGCTCGAGCTTCTTATATATCCACATAGTTTTGATTTTTTAATATTATATTTTAATATTATTACAACTCTTCTTCGCACCCCTCCGGGCTATCGTTCGCTGAACTCCGTGGTAAATGTGTTGCTGAAGCGTTCTTCATCACTCGTGTGTTGTTTTCTTCGTGTGTGTATATGTGTGTGTAAAACAACCGAGGAGCGTCTCCTTTCTAAGAAGCTATATATATTACTACGTACACAGAAAAATCTTTTTTGGTGTGCCCGTGATTTTTTTAAAATATATTTTTCGAAAACAAAAATATCGTTTCTTCTGCCACTATACCACCATCTCGTCGTCGCCGCCGCCGCCGCCGCCGCCGCTACCACCACCGTCATTTCGTCGTCTGTGTTTTTGTTGGTCGTCGGTCCCCCTTTTTCTTATTTTTTATATCTCCTGCTGAATGCTCAAGTGGGCCATCTATGTCGTCGCGTAGGAGGCGGCTTTTGGCGCAGCGCGACTTGGGTCAAGTGGCTGGAAGAAGAATCGTGACCCGCCAACAAGAAGAAGAAGAAGGAGTAGTACTAATAGTAGCAGGAGAAGGTTGTTGTGGTGTTACTACTACGACAACAACAACGACGACCACACCAGAAGCCGAAATTGGTCGGCTACGTTGGGCCAAGTTGCGCCTTCGACATCGTTAAATTTGCCACCGTGTGTGCTCCTCTTCGGTAAGTGTCACCTTTTTTTTGTTTTGCTTAATTCAGTCTTAACTTTGAAGAGCAGTTGTTGTCTACAAACGTTCGAAATGTCTGTTCGTTACCTTACAGTATTCGTTGTATCTTAACTTTTAATGAAGTGTGAACTAATCTAATGCACTGATTTGTGCCTTTGGTTTGAGTCCATAAAGTTTACATTTAAACTGTGCAGCAATATTGTTTTTAAGATTTTATATATGTATGTGTGTATATATATCTACATATAGTTGTAAAGCTCGAACTATACACGTGTATTGTGTCTAACATCATCAAAACATTGGTACTGTATGGACTCTTGGACAGCTGCAATGTACTGTATATTATTATTCTATATTCACATTCCATAGGAACGTTGAAGTTAAACTTAAAGTAGTTTAATATGCTGCTTTGAAATACACTGTCTTTTTATTATCTTTCAAAAGCATAGTTAAAATAAGAATTATTCTGTAAAACTCTGTATCCGTCGGATTTTGAAAGCACTTTTATTCGTTGCTTGAAGTAAGTTTTTTTGTACTCACAGCTAATAAAGTGTAACTAATCTAATGCACTATTGTGTGTTTTTCACATTGTGTGTATAATTTTTGTATGATATATATGTGTATTATATACTGTATATAAATGAGAACTGAAAACCTAAACCTATATTATGAAACTATGCACGTGTTCTAGTCTAACATCAAAACATTGGTAATAAATAATAGAGACTCTTGAAGCTACTGAATATTACTAATACACTGAAGTTAAACTGAAACTCATCAAATATATTATTTGTTCTCTTATAATCATTGAAAGAGTAGTCAAAGTAAGAATTATTCAATATACATACCCTGTTTTAGTTTAATCACGAAATAATTAGTTTACCGAATGGATGTCAACACATGATTTTAAAAGTTCAAGTGCTATGCAACTTCTATGTACTGGGTCGTAATGCACTGACATTATACTAAAACTGAGTGTAGGTTATTTATTTTTTTGTTTTGTGCTATTATTATAGTATACAATTCAGGAAAATATCCCATTCAAAGCTAATATTACATTGAATAAAGGTTGACTCATTGACTATGTTGACATGGCTAACATGTGCTATGATAATCACGATAGAGAAAAAGATTGTTCGGCCATGTTGATCAAAGAGAATTAATCGATTCATTAGTTCGATTCATTCAATCTAATAATGGATTCTGCTGGTTAATCAAGCCGACGAGTTTACGACCTGGTAGTACTATTTTCTACTATCAGTGGGGATTAATTCTTGAGTTGTCGTTAGTTACAGAATCTTCATCGAACCATTGTGCACTTAATCTGTACTTAAGGAAGTAAATGATAATGTATATATATGGTAGTCACAGTTGTTAACTAGATAAAATTCATAAAACTGATAATGAGCTGGAGAATTTTGATCAAAGTGTGATCTAAGTGTTTGTGACATGAAACTTTAGGTTTATCGTGAAAAGAGTTAATGTTTATTTTGAAAGGATGGCTTGTAATGTCATAAGGATCAACATTTTATCAAGTTGATCATCAAAGTAAAGTTTAAAGTTCAATTCAGTGAAATTTAAAAAACATGTCAAGAAGCACGTACTACACTTTTGCCAATTCGCGATTTATTCATCTCAATCACTTCCGCTGTTGACTGTCCAATTCGATACTGCAGTTGTTTAATTGTGAATGAAATCCAAACGGATTAGCGGAAACTATATCTTGACAACTATGCTTGTAACCATAGTTACTTCATCTTGAAGAATGGAGTACGATAAGTCTGAGCACTATGCTGTGTACATTACGTTTTTAGTAGCTTTGTACTACATAAACTATGCCATATTACATTGGAGGTAGCCCTCATTATTTGTATAAAACATGAGTTGAAAGAAACATTGTAGCCTGCGCCTAGTAATGTTATGCTGAAGTTGACCACGTGTAGGCTTAGAGACCATCAAGTGGCCATTTTGGGGGTTATTCACACCACTACCGTGGTGTTGGTTTTACGAATTACTGATGTTAGGTGGAGAAAGGTTGTGGAAGTTTGCGTTAATAATTTAATAAATGAGGTTTTTCTTGTCTCGTTTTGCAGCTTGAATGATACCTCGTCGAGCACGGCGGCTCGCTGGGCGCGGAAATTATGCTGCTCGTTCATGTTTCGCTCTAAGCGAAACGCACTCGTGAAGCGGCTGTGGAAACATCGAGTTAAACTCGGCGGCGATGAGACCTCGGGTGCGCTGGAAAGTGGCGAAGATCTTGAAATCAAAGCTGCTGTTAACTCCATGTTGAAGAGACTAAAAGAGGTGCAACTGGAGCTGCTAGTCCAGGCGGTGGAGAGCAAGGGTGGCGACACCACGAGCTGCGTGCTGGTGCCCAAAGGAGAAATACGCTTAGGCCGCCACTCTCTTGCTCCCCACGTCTTGTGTTGTCAGTTGCTTCGGTGGTCTGATCTGAAACAGCCGTTCGAACTCAAACGGTTACCGTGTTGTTCTTCGGCAGACGATCCCGTGGACATGTGTTGTAATCCTTACCATTGGAGTAGGCTTGTTAAGCCAGGTGAGTGTACAAGTGCATCTTTTTGCTACTTTATCTTGTGTAAACTTGTAATGCTGAGTGCATCATACACAGTGGTTGTAAGGACTGGACATAGACGCTGATGTATTGTGACATTTACATAGATGTACTGGCAGGGATTTAGAACCAACTTATGGGAGGGGTTCATATGAAATTTTCATGATATGTCCAAAAAATGTATTTATTTATTTATTATCATACATTATTTTTATTTTGGCAAATCAGGCTCTAAATGAGTGTTTTGAGTGGTTAAACTTAAAATAATGCACAATTCACCTTTTTTTTGCCTTGTGAAAGCATGTAAATAGCAACATTAATGAACTTAACATGTGGTGGATGAGGTTTGAACCCCTTTTAAACCCCTCTCATAAATCTGCCATTGCATAGATGGACAAAACGTAGAATTTTCATAGAAAATAAGAAAATAGACGAACCAAAACATATAGGCTACACGCAAAATAAAATGTAAGCTAATTTAAACTAACAACCCCTAAAAATAGCATACAACTTAAATTTCTAGGTTTTACTGTAATTAGTGAAATTTTCATTGTCTCTATTTCTTTCTTGATTTGTGTTTACTTTTAATGACTAAAACATTCTACATTAGGCTATCTATGAAAATGATGTTTATATTTTGCTGTCTATGAATTATTCAGATACCTGGAGTATATAGCACAATATGAAAGTAGTTCTCATCTCAATTTAACATTTGGTAGAACACATTAAACCTGTTACCCATAAATTATCTATAAACGTAGAAATGGAATGCTGTGTGACAACAGTAAAGTTTCATTGTTTTTATGGTCACATCAAAACATAATATATAGTATATAGTTCTTTAGACTTAAGGGTGCAAATGATGATTGAAGGTTTTGCTTTAGTACTGTAGTTTGTTTTTTTTTTTCAGTTTTCACACTGGCGTTATTTTATTTTTTAATCCTGAAGTTATGAAATGTTTTCTACAATGTCTTGGGAATATTGTACAATATCATATTTATTGCAACACCTACCACTCTATGCCAATATTTGTAGACGGAAACAATAAGTTTTAAAGATTCAATATCTACATTCAGAAGTGGAGTTTTAATCAACAAATTAGTTTCTTTTTGCAAAAGGAAATAACATGTCATATATGAAAGAAAAACTAACTTAGTTATCATACTCTCTTTTACCTGAACCTAACGGATGTGATGTTGTAGTATAAGTTTTCGGATATGATAAAAAGAAGTACTGGTACATTAAACTTTTATGATAAAAGGTTCAGAGTATTCTTATCTTATGCATTGAATGCACCTTCATTTTGATAACAGATTAATCAACCAAGCTTCTGGTTTATAGCCATATTCAAATTTTTACTTTGCCATCAAAGAGCCCATGCTAAATTAAATATATTTCTCATGAATTTTAAATTCAAGTCTTCACATACGAATACGGAATTTGACTATATATCCATCATTTGTTGTCGAAAGTTCAAACGATAATCTACATTGAAATTTAGATTGTATGATAGCCTATTATTAATCGATTTCTGATTTTTCTATTTCATAGAATCTCCACCTCCACCTTACAGCAGATTTGCGTTGGAAAGGTTAAGGCCAGAAGGTATATATTTTTTATTTAATACAATATTTTAATACTACAAGTTATTTATTTTGTCAGAATTTAATTTTTAAATCCTTGTTTGATTGTGAATATTCATCAACTTCTTGTCAATATTTGTTAAATTACGAGTGAATTTGTGTCCGTGTTTACTAAGTATTGTTGACAAAACTTTAGTTGTACGAGTTGTTTAATTTGAATTACAGAACTGTAGTTGGCACTATGCTAAGACAAATAATGGAATCTCGAAACGCTGAAAATCTAAATTGCTAACATTGATGCTTTTCAGATCGTGCACCTAGCGAACCCATTTCATTAGAGACGGGTGGTACAAATCAATATGGTTCATACAGCAGTCAAACACAAGGTAAAGATGATCTTTCTTATTCCACCTGAAACTCCTTTTGCAATTTTATAAAATACTCACATTATTATAAATACTGAATGGACAATCTAGAACACTGATTGGATAAACTAGAACCTAGTACTTGTAGGTTATATCTTCATTATAAACGTGTTTCTTTTTCATTATAAGATACGTTTGGAAATGGTCAGGAGAAACTGGTGAATTTGTATGTTGTAAATATGTAAATAAGTTTTCTATACTACAGTTTCTTCCTTCATGGTTGAAAGACTACGAGTTTATGATGATGAAAGTTATTAGAGCATAGTGTGTGGTGGATGAATGACCTTATTTTATTCTGTTTGGAATTTAATGTTAGAATCGTGGTGAAAGTGATTATGGTATACGAACTATGTTGGTGTACATAGCGGGCCCGAAAATGAATGATGAATGAATGATTTATTTTGGTATTTACATTTGTCAGGATGAAAATCTTGCAATTTAACAGTTATTTGAGAACCTCTTCAATACACATGTAGGTTAAACTATAGTGAATGTGTTTAGAATCTAATCTTGCAGAGCTTTAATCAAGTTGCCAACATGGCTTTACTTGAAAGTTTGAAAGTAAAAATTCACTTTTTATCAGCCATGAAAAGGTATTATGCCATCTACTTTTGAAGCTTTTAAAGTGATAAAATACCAAGAAGAACATCAGATAATTAAACATTATCTTCTGTGTTCTTCAGCATGTGCTGATAGGTACATTGGGCTTACATTATTTACATAGGGTATAACGATTGCACTTTTATAAGAGTAATTCTGGAATCTGCTAAGAAACTTCATATTTAACTAGTGCTCCTATATATCCTTCAACTGTCTGCAATTTCGAGGGTATTTTACAAGGGCAATTCTGGAATCTGTTAACAAACTTCGTATTTAACTTATGCTATATATCCTTCAACTGTCTGCAATTTTTTGTTCTTTTTGTAAAGAATTTTTTTCTTTTTCGTTTGCATTAGAAATTCTTTCCATTTCATAATAGCGTCTAGTTTGTATGCAGAGTTTTTTTTTAAGGTTAGCAGCAGGAGGGAAAGAATTCTTTTGTCCTTAAGACTGCAATCCATATTTCGTGAAAGCTCTCTCGGACCCCAAATTATAACTTTGGTGTCGTTTGATGATACGAGGCCATCATCAGAAGCAGACAGGCGAGGGGGGAAGTAAAAGGAGGTGAGTGAGTGAGCACATAGCTAGTTCCAGAAGGGTCTAATGGATCCCTTTGCTTGGTGTTTTCATCTACATTCTACTTGCTTTGTCCCATTTCATTTGCTTTGTAGGGTTGAAGATTTGTTCTGTCTCTCTTTTTTTTTCGGTTTCGAGGAAAGAAAAAATTATTCAGGCATTCGTTTTGTTTTTCTCTGTTCTTTGTTGGAGGAAGAAATATTTGAATTCAG
The DNA here is from genome assembly GCA_034695005.1 of Cryptops parisi. Taxonomy (NCBI): domain Eukaryota; kingdom Metazoa; phylum Arthropoda; class Chilopoda; order Scolopendromorpha; family Cryptopidae; genus Cryptops; species Cryptops parisi. Next base: position 30,754 of record JAQIWH010000868.1, on the reverse strand, counting down.
GATAATGGTACATAAAAAAGTCTACGAAAAACCTCATTAGAAGTTTATTATGTGTGCTAGTTATTAGTGTGTTTATAGAGGCATTTGTAATAAACTGGAAATATTAGGGTTTTTTCTTTCAGTGAATTTTTCAGAAAATTGGTGGGCATTTCTGGGTTATTTAGCTATATTCAGGTAGCTTTACTCAATGTCTAAAGTATGTATGTTTTTTTTTATAGAAATGTTAGTCGTGAAAAATTTATATTTAGTTCAAAATCGATTCATACACAGATAATTAATTTGAATATCCATTGAGAGAGCTATATTTTTTCCGGGTTTTCATTCATACACTTTTTTTTATTTGCTAATCTGTTTAGTTTCACTTTGCAGCAACATTTGTGCTAAAGCCAAACATCGTTGTCATTATCTTGATGATGGTGTTGTTGATTTACAACCCATTATATATGACATACAATGTAGTCTGCAAAATTAATTCCCCGTGAAAACAATTTATACTTAGATGTTGTAGCAAAATGCTACTGTGTAAATTTTAAGACAATTTTCTTTTTCTTTCACCATTCACTTCACACACACACGCAGCTCACGGAACTCTTGGAACGATAGGCATTCTTCGACGACTGCCAAATATTATCGTAAAGTTAAAAAAAAAACTAGAAGAGCCAATGGTCATTCAATGGGGTTCGTTCCAAGTTTAGGCCCCTTGAGGACCCATTGTGCAACCTTGTGGTCAGGAGTATAGGATGAGCCAGAGGTCTTCCCTAAAGAGGGAGAAGAAGAAGGGCTTGTAGGGGAGGGAGAAAAAAATCCTCTTGGAAAACTGCAGGGGAACCTGCTGGTAATGCCAGGACATCCTGACCGATAGTACAAATTCCTTTTGTTTGACTAGTTTTTGATTGCTGTTGCTTTCGAATTCTTTTGAGAGGGGAGCAAAGATTTTTCTTCTTCTTTTTTTGTTGTTTGGGTTTGATTGTTGTTAGTTTTGCATAAACCTTTTTATTTTTCAAAAGAGTTGATCTGTGATTTGACCTATTTAGGGTTGTTTGATGATGAATACTGGTATCCTGCTTCATACATGTCATGATGATGAAAGAATTGCTTTATTTCGGTAATGTCTTTGAAATATAGAAATTCAAGTTTGCATTCGAATTTGCATTGAGTGGGAGTAACGTATTAATATTCATTACATGTTCAACTTTGAATCGAACATTATTCCTTGTTGGATGGTACTTCAATGTAGTGCCTTTTTTCGTTAGTAACTTATACAATTGGAATGTTATTTGAAGTAGCTGATATTTCAAAACAATATTTTCACTGGTTTTTGAATCTATGATATACAGTAGTATTATTTACCAACAGTTGTTCCTAGATCTCTATTCAAGAATTTCTTTATTTTTCAAAGCATTATTTCATTATGACAGCCATGCAAGCGATTGTTGCTGTTTGCAATGATATCAACATTGGAATCTGTTATCAATAAAACAAGCTTGTAGCATAGTTTGGTGATGTCTGCATGAAATGATCTTGCATGCCCTTGCACTTTCAATTTTTGGAATTATTTGGTTTGTTATTTCGTTGGAATTTCTACTTGGAATTAACTAGCCAGTCGTCGGAATTTGTTTATTTATCACTAGTTCACTTTGTGTCTGTACACCTTCTATACAAAAGAATTCAATCAAAGTGTTTTGCCAGTTTGTTTTCTGAAGAATTTCGAAGGTTGGGTCCTCATTTTTTGACTTTGTGCAGACGCTCCAAGTAATCTTCGTCGTGTCTTAGTTTTTCTTCAATTTATTTTCCCCAATCTGTGGCTTATTTGTTCGGTGTTTTTGTGTTGGGTCCGTTTCGAAACTGTCATCAGAGGCAGTTTGCGTAGCACATGCTTGCTTTCACCATCCTCCCATCTCCGCTTCTATTCGAGGTTATTACCTAAGTTATTACCTGTGGAGCGTAACCAGGCAGCTCTGCTACCAATTATTTGCACCTGCCATGTTTTTCCTTCTCTACAGATGAAGTAAAAGAGAAAAGGTTCTGAAGTGCAAGTTGCAACATCCAAATGTTTTCACGTACAATTGACCAAGACATAAACGAGGTGTTGATGGGCTCTGTTTGGTTTTTGCAGTCACCTTGGTTTTTTCCAGGTTGTGTTTTTCAAATCTTGTTTATCTTGACAAAAAATGTTTCTTCTCGAAAAAGGTAGCTAGCGTGAATTATAGTTTCATGAAGATAGCATCGTACTGCGTTTACTGCACACTGGTTCTTATGTAACATAAACTGATCAATAGCGATATTGCATGTGCTTTTGAAACGTATTATGGTACATAGTAAAATATATTGAGATGGTTATCTGTTCGGTTATTCTCGTATAATACTTTAGTAAAGAGGTGGCATGAGATATACTAGATGTTTAGATTAAGTGACCGAGTTAATCATCAATTGTACAATACAATGAATGAATGAATGTCATGATTCACTTTCAAATTTATCTGTAGGTTATGTATCAAACTGATCCTCGTTTTTACCAGTTAAGGGTCTGGACTAGTATATTTCAAGTCGAGAGTACAATAGTGAGCAAATCACACTTTTCTTATAAATATCCTTTAAAATGTAAAGGGTGAGGTAAACTGCCTAGAACATGAGTGGTGATTGTATTATGTAGCATTTCCTTTATTGTTTGCTCGAATTTCACTTTCAGTTGTTTTGACGAAAGAATTGCTCAATTTAATTGGTTGTTGCAGAAGATTGGAGCCAGTTTGATTCGAACTATGAAGCTATCAACAAGTGGTGTTGTTGTATAGTGGTAATAGTTGGTTGCCGGTGCCAGTCGCCTTTACCCTGATGCCCCAACCGAAGAGTCACTGACTTGTGTTCTGCATGTTGGCACTTCCACTGTGCGCCAAAGGGGCGACTGTCATTTTTTAATGCTCAAAATAATACTTCGTGAAAACTTTTCTAAGTGATAATGAGATGATTAAGGCTCCTAGGCTTTCACTATCAGCTAATTATTTTTTTCAACTTTGGCTTGGGTCATTGCAAACTTCGTATCGGGTTTCTATATATAGCATACACGTTAAACAAATAGTTCGGGTTGGTGTTTCTATTGCGGAAAAACGCCCAATTTTTTTCATATATCCTGTACTGCTTTTTTGAAAAAAGCATGCATTTTCAAGAAATGTGATCAAACATTGTTAGGAACTTTTTTTTTACACGAGGTACTGGTCAGTAGATCACTAGTTATAATACATTAATCTACTAGTAACCGTTGCATGTTCAAGTGTCGTTTAGTCTGGAACTATTGAGATAAAGCAATCTAGAATGATGTCCTTGTGCGATAAAATGCGATAATATGCCATAGTTCACGGTAGTTCACGTGTGTAAACCAACATTGCAAGAAAAAAGGTTAAAATCCGAATAACAATATGACACCAGGAAGGTGCCAAACTGTCGTTCCCATTTTCTAATTTAGAGTTGTCACCAGTTGATAATGAGCGTACAAGACAATTGCAGGTTCCGCACGATGGATCATGAGTGGTGGAATCTAGAATGTTCTCATCTTTATGCGATTCTTGTACTTTCTCATCTTCCTAGTTACTTTGTTACGAAGTGGTAAAATATGAGCCATAGCAGTGGGTCAAAGATCAGTGGAGCGAACTGATCAAATTGCTGGCGGAAGTCCAATATAACTTACAACTTAACACTTTTTCATTATAGCTTCAGAAACAATGACCTTTAGTTTTTTTGTCTTAAAGTTAGGAGAAGAAATATTATCCGATTCTCATCATGGTGGTCCCTCATGGTGTATACTGTGGTTTCAGGATCATTGAGAAGTTGGTATAAATGGAAGTTGTATTCTGATTATGAAACAACAGGCTAGGACATTTCATGCATCAGAAAAACAATTTTAGGCTACTACAGTATAATGAAATTCTAAACACACTTTTTGTTTTTGCATCATCATTTTGGGTGCATTTTTAAATACATTTTTGCTAAGCAGTACGAAGGAAAAAAGTTGCTTAGTTATAAGTGCAAGGTCTTGAAATTTTGCCTTTTGGCTATGGAGGCTCATGTTAGGTTTTCATGGACACTTCCATTCGGTCGCTAAGGTGGTTTCTCAAATGCCTACGGGTGGCAAGTAAAAGATAGATAAAATCTCTGTGTGAAAGATATTTATGCTATCTGTGAATTAATGCGGATAACGTTGGTGTTTGTGAAGATGGAACTCTTTTAACGAAGTGATGAAGTGCAATGTTTGAAAACGGAATCATCTTCGGATTCGGAACTTCCGCAGTTGTTTGGTGAAAGTTCCAAAGGAATGCATGGAGAATGTTGATTGGATATTTACATTGAAACACAAACAAAGCAACGCGATGATTGACATTGATGCCTGATGGCACCTTGCTTTGTGTTGTTGGTTGGATGCAAATTGTCATCCCAGCATTAATTAGCTTATGTTTGAATTTCTCCCAACAAAATAAACAACTTGCATTAAAACAAACGCAGCGAAAAAGAAACAAACCACTTATCGCATTGCTAATTAACGAAACAAGCATTTCTGTCGTAAACTCAACACTATGACTGCAGGCAATGAGAAATGAGAAAAGCAGTTATAACCACATTATACAAATGTTCCACGAAACAAAATGGACGCTAGAAGTAGCACAAGGCCTACGGGCCCCGAAGCTCATGATGGTTGCTAGTGCTGATCACCGACCCTTGGTTCAGGGTTTCTTGCCCTACTGACTAGTAACCATCTATTGTACTCCTTTTTTCTCTCTTTCGTACTGTTTAAAATTTGAATAATTAACTCTTGTTGATGATGATGCTCTCACATATTCGGTAGAAAGATTTGGCGTCTTATATCTTTGCAATTGGTTCTCGTGGTTCAAATCTGCCCATGCAATTAGTTATTTATACTTCAAGAATACTTTATATCTTGCGATAATAGAATTTTGGGAAAAGTCGTTTGTCATGAACATTGAAATGTCTGTCCCAAGATTAAAAAATAGCTACAGACTGATGTGGATTGCAGTAATAGAATTGTAGGAAAAGTCGTTAGCGCAATGCCAAAGCAATGGTTGCTAAGTTTGGTACAACAATTTGTAAAGTCTCGATCACTGAATAAGCTTTTCTAGATGGTTTGTTCATGAACACGATTGAAATGCCAGTCCATGACTAAAAATTGGCTGTAGACTGATGTGAATAAATGCATAGATTGGTGTACAATACTAGTAAATTTTTTTAATGATAGTGGTTTTTTTTCTAGAATTCCAATCTACAGTAGTATATCATTTAACTAACTCTTGTCGTAGATCAGCATCAGTAATTTTGCTAAAATTAAGGAAAAGCATTTATCTTTTTGAACAAGGAAGCGACAATGTAAGCATTATGATATCAGTTTGATAGTTCTAATGCATTCAAAAGAACCAGTCAACTATTATAACGTGCACTCAAACATGGTAATTCTTACCCTTAACTATGTATGCACATTGGAGAATAATACAAAATATAAATGTTACATTAACTTACATACATTGCAACATTCGTTTACAAATTACACTTTATCGTAAGATCATCTATTTTTTAAAATTTCAAATTGACTTGGGATACTTTGTTTTCTGTATTTAAATATCTCAGTGGTATTTGACAATGTGTAACAATATATCAGATACTGTATTAAGAAGTTTTAAGGCATTGAATGTTCAGTACTTCTTGTACTGTATTGGGAAATTAACGAAAGGATGTTGATGTAATTTCGATCAGTAGTGCTGCTATCAATTCATAAATTACAGTACCAACCAGGAATGAGCAATCCAGTTTAATATGGATTGGAGATGTTCTTAATGGCATTACCAAACTTCAACTTGTAAACTGTAATTATTAATTTTGTGAAAAAAAAATGAATTATCAAGTCGCATTATTTGCATTGAGAAAATAACGAGGAATAACACAACTTATAATTATCAAAATTTACTATTAAAATATTTGAAATTCAGCCTTTAGCTGTTTGATTTTTACTTTTAAAGAAAAACATACCCTGTAAGTCGTCTTTCTGGGAAAAGGGGAATGGGCATAAAAGAAATTGGGGGTAAAAGAAGTATTAAACACCCAACTGTAAACTATGTCAGGCAAAAGGGTATTTTTCTACTATTAGAAAGGTTCCGAAGCAGCAGCAGGATTTAATCTGCTGGCTGTTTACTAATTCATGGCTGACCCCAGAATCTGTGGCAGAGAGGAGACAGCAGCAGTTAAGAAAGAAAGGCGGCTGGCGCCATGTGTTCGGGACTGGCGGGCTCCTTGGAGGCCCAGGGACGAAGCACTGGTGTCGCCACTAAGCCCGCCTGACAACTGTGCTTACACATGCTTGTTCAGCCAGCAAACATTATGGCGATTTGATTGCCTGTATGTGTGTGCAACACTTCTTAGAGAAAAAAAATTAAGAGTTATGGTTTATTTTATTTATTTTTATTTTTTTTAGTTTTTTATCAAGCTTTTGGTGTTTTTTCACAGTGAAAACCACGTTTTGTCTCCATGGTTAGAAATATTTTTGTGTACTTATTATGTCGTTAATAGTTGGGTTTTTTTTTTTTGGCCGTGCTGTTTTTCAGTGTATACTTTAACTTTAAATTTTATTAATTTTTTTTTCGATTTATATCGAGCTTTTACAATTTATCGATATTTGTATGAATGTTGATCTTGCCTACCGTCTGACTTCTTTTTTTTTATAGAAAAACAGCACTAGTTTTTTTGAAATGTCAGCTAAAGTGTAAAAGTGCTGTGGTAAGACATTCGCATTTGTGACAGTCTGCGATTCACCCTAGTTTACAAATTGTCAGAATACTTTTTTAAAGTTTCTTTTTCAAGTTTCGGTGTTTTTTCATATAGTGAATGAAATATGTACGATGTTCTTGTCTTCATAGTTAGGAGTTATTTTTCTTTCGTATTGGTAAATGTCATTAATACCGTTGTTAGTGTTTTTTAAATGTCAAACAAAGTGTAAAAGTGCTTTGGTAAGACATTCACGTTTTTAGAACTTTGTGAATCACCATAGTTTACAAATCATGACAGCATTTTTGTTAAGTTATATATATTTTTCAAGTTTTGGTGATATTCACCTGATTTTATTTTTATGTTTAGGACGTTTTGTTTTCTTATTGGTGAATTTCATTACCGGTAATTAATGTTTGAAATGTCAGCTAAAGTGTAAAAGTGCTTATGGTACGACATTCGCATTTTTAACACTTCATGAATTCGTCATGGTTCAGGAACCATGGAAGTCACCATAGTGCACGTATAATAAACTAATTAATAATAAACTAATCATAGTAATAAGTAAACCGCTAATTCGGGGATCTCATAGCTGAAAATAATGTTAATAACCTACTATTTTTTTTTCAATGAAAACTGACTTAATTTCGACCACGCAAGAGTATTTTTGCATCAAATTTTCATTTTGGAACACCTAGTTTAGTTTGTAGTTGTAATATATTGTTCGGAAATCTGTGAAATCAGATAATAATTGTAATAAACAAGTTTTGTATCAAGTCTTAATTGTATAACGTAATCCGGTAATTAGTTAATCCGATATATCCTGGATCAAACAGATTCAGCTTTTTCATAGTTATCAAATTAATAATCACTATATTATTGCGCAATACATCTTGGAAAACCCACTTTCGAGCAATCTTTACAACATTCAACATGATGGTCGATGATGATTTTAATATACGATTTTTCCGGAATAATATTTCATGATGGATTTAGTTCACATTAGGTATACTTTCTTTTTGTAGTTTGCACAAGCTAAACATTTACTTATGACTGTTATACACTGTTATAATACTACATGTGTGAGATGGATTCATTGACTTGATTCTTTTTTCTTCTTTGTAACCTTTTTTTTTTTGTCACTTCAAGGCTAGTTCGTGCAACTTAGTTGAATAAGCTATATTTAGGGCAAGTGAAAATGCACTTGGAAATTGTAGTGCAGCTTTTATTTTCAATTTTATAAAACCATGGTTGTTTTGTTTGGTTAGTTTTTTTTCTTCTCTTCCTATCTTTTTGATGTATTTTATACCCTTGGCTTCGTTTTTTTTTCTTCTCTTTTGTGTTTTTTTTTTGTCTTTTCAAATAGTATAAATTGGTTGTTTGTAATTTCATGTTATGAAACATTGACTTAGAAACAATCGTTACTGGTTTGCAATGAACACAATGCTAAATATATATTGACTTGTCGCTATGTTTGTTTTGTTGGTTTAGTTTCTCATTATATTGAGATTAAATTTTTGTTTTATCACATCCTCTTCTTTTTTTTCGTATATCATTTACATCAAATTACGTCCTTTCCAATTTAGATTTGTTATTCAAATTAACTTGTGAAAAACCACCAATATTGACCAAAAGTCAAAAACGTTTGTGTATTAAAAACTATGAAACTTATTATTTTTTATTTTAATGGTTATTTTGATACTATAGCTGCAATGCCCTAACGCGCTGCTGTTAATTAATAACCATTTTGCCATTAACTTAATTTTAGTTTAAATAAAGAAGCATTTTTTGACAGAATTCCAGAAGCATAGTGATACTCAAAATGCTAAAACCGGGTATCAACAACTATCAACCCAGCAAAATACTTCTTAGATTTGTTTCATTGGTGAATTTTATCAAATTTGTTATTTGTAGTTTATGTTTGTTTTTTGTATACGAGTTTTTGGTGGTTTTGTTGGGTAGGCTTATACAGGGATCATTTATCTTGGACTGAATTTAAGACGTGGCTTTTTTGTTGTTGTTGTTTTTGTTTGTTTGTTTATTTATTTATTTATTTATTTGTTTGTCTGTTTCCTTGCTCTCTGGGTGTTTAGATATGATGGGAACATTCATTGCCTGAAGCATAAACTGTTTGGGATAGTCATTCCAGTTCTACTGTTGTTGATGTTGAAGGTTTGAGCTTTTCCAAGGCTTTGTAACTTCAACTCTTATTAAAAAAACACACACACACGGACAGAAAACTTAAAATTGACGGCATTGTTACACTTATAAATTATACTTCATTTAAATAATACCATTGAACTTTTCACAATTTTTTCTTTAATAATTCACACACACAATTGCTATTCACCTACTGTATATAGCACTGTAGTCCACTAATTTTCGTGGAACTACAAGAGTGTTCGAATTTTATTCGGTTAGTTGTATCTTGAAAGGAATGAATGGTCAGCTATTCATGAATTCATGAATGAATATCTCCCTAGTGTCACGTGCCTTTGTGTGTAACTGTGTATATATGTCTTTTCTATATAAATACATACATACATATAGTACATACATATATCTCATTTTTTTCTTCTTTTTTTTTGGGGGGGGGGGGGAGGTGGGTTACCTTCCCAAGTTTCTTTTGGAAAATCGTTAGTCTCAATTCTTCCAACGATGGCTTTCCAGCAAGCTGAAGTGGCCTAGACTCCTGTGGTGAAGAACCCTCAGGGATAAGCGAGTTCTTTTGTCCCTTTCTGAAGTGCATTAAATGCGGTACAAGACCAGCAAGTTCTTTACTTTATTGTGTAAAGTCTATAGAAATGGACATTGGTCAGCCGACAGGACATTGCACTCATTGTCCATTTTCATGGTGGTTCCTCTGCCTCACAATTGTTGGAGTGGAATTTTTTGTTATTGTTACAATGGTCTTTCAGCGTGCATCTGGTAGCCATCGTTATTGTTGATTTTCATTTCAGTGAAATTTTGTTATTGTCTGTTATTATTCCAATTCTTTTTTTCTTCGTTTTACTGTATACCATATGGATTTTTCTCACACGTTTTTTCAATAGCCTAGTTTAGTTTTACTTTGCAGTTGTTGCTTTTTAAGTATGGGGTGGAGTATTGCGATTTCGCACTTATGTTCAGAAATCAATAGGATGGAGCTAAGCAACAACATTGTCGTCAGTAGCTTGCCATTGGATTTTCCATCCATCCTGGAGGAAAATCTCGAGTAAAACAACATCATCCTTGTTTTTCCTCTCCCATTCACTCTTAGATACATCATTTCATTTTCTCCTTCGCCCACTCGTCCCCCATTTTTTGGGTGCAGTTAATGAGTTTGGAGGGAACTTGGGAACAATCATGCGAAGAAAGAGGAGGAGGATGTGCGGAGAGAGACCTTCAAAACAAAAATGTAACGGGCATAATAAATGGTTATAACTCTGAGCCAGGCACCGAGAATCGATCAATGCAACATTCCAATTTCCATCCCTGCTGTCAAAGGTGGTCTGAAGCGCGATTGCTTTTGCCTGTTTCTCTGTTCTGCCCCTACCCTTCTGGGCAATTTTCTTTTCCTGCCACCTTTCTTTCTCCCCCTCATGAGGGAACACCATATCATGTGTAGTGAAAGAATTTTTTTGTCTTCTAAAAATTGTTCGTGGCGTGCAGAGTTCTACATTAAGTTACAAACCAAGTTGATGTAGTTTAGTACAGATATGAAAATTGATGACATCTAATGTTAAAAGCAAAATTTCTTATTCTGATAAACATAATTATCTTTCAATGTTATACAGTATTAATACAGAATAATACAAACACGTTAAACCATAAAACTGCTCGTTTTGTGTCTAATGAGTTTTAGATAAAACTCATCATCTACTACACCCTGTAATTGATTCTTGTGATTTAGAATTTTTAGAGGTTAATTTTGTTGCGATCCTATAATTTTTTTGCACAATATCAAATTACAATGTGGAATACGTGGATTAATATGCTTATCTACTGACAGTGAAATCATTTTTATCATTACCTTGCTAATATAAATCCACATTTTTTGTGATTTGTTTGTCAGATATTATTCGTTGATGATAATGGTATATATTAATTTTTTTGATCATAAAGAAAATTTGTTATAGCGCACGTTTTTTTTAATGGATTGCTTCAATATTGAGAGGTTTCTTTGGGTTAAATTCTTTGTCAATCGTTAATGTTTATCCATGGCTCATCCATAATGTTAGTGTTTGTCATCAGCTACTTATCATGAATTTATGTTATTTTCTTGTTTTGGTTTCAATGAGTAACGATGTTTAGTGCTACTTTTCTCTTCAAAATTTCTTGTTCTTTTGGCGCTGGTGAAAGGTGTACAGTGCCCCTTGATCAGCACAAGTACAATTTAAGACGCTGTATATCTCCTACAAACGACTTGGGCAGGTTCGCTGCTGACAGCCATCTGCCTTCCATCACTGTTGATCTTCACTAAAAGACCATTTGGCGACCAAGAAATAAGCCTTACACCATTGGTACACTGTGCACGTTGTCCTAAAGGTGGACTGCTGAATTCCTTATTTCATCATGCACAAAACCATTTGCTGTAATATTTTTACTGCTTAATTCTCACCATTGGTTTATAAACAACCGATTTTCTCGTGACGTGAAACTGCTGTAAATGATTTTCATGTTTAATATAGACTGCGTTTTATAATATGCAGATATACCTATTTTTATTATACTTTTTATATTAGCTTCACTTGTGAATGAGCGAAAATAAGACGCCTCGATGGATTTTGATGAAGTGTCTATGGATTCGTCTTAGTCTATCGAGTGACACAGGCTATATGCTGTTAATTAAAAACCAATGTGGCTGACGTCATATGCCAGTATATTATATAAAGAGTATGCTTAAAGCATTTTTAATGTATGGTACTTGTTTTGTTTTACTTTTGATATGAAGTTTCGTTTCACGTCAGTAAATAACTTATATTTGATAGATGAGGTATAGTTGGGGTTTAATTTGCATCATTTCGTGCAATATTAAATCGTTGTGCGATTTATTAAATGTCAGGGATTCACTATATGAATGAATCGAGTGATGAATTGACGTTGTTAAGGCATAGTAAATCGATAAATTTCGAAAAGGTTACCTTGTGATTTAGTTTCATAACCCATATATACACTCAACACTCTACTCCATTAATTACTACTATTAGTTAATTCAGTATTAGTTTTCACCGCACACTATAACACCCCACCATAATTCATCATCAGTCATGGTGAAAACCGATAACAAGCCCTTTGAACTGCGTGTTTATGGGATCTCCAAAGCCGAATGGATGACCATCCTTTCTGAATTTATAGTGCAGCCAAGAAAACTTGGGTGGTGACAAAGTAGGTACCACCAGCTTCCCGACTGCCCAATGGGCTTCTGCTACTACCACCACAACTACATCATGATCATGTGGGATGCTGCTGAAATGCATCTTTCACCAACCCCCCCCCCCTCTTTTTACTATCTAACTCTACCCCTTATTCTTACTGCTCGCCGTTATTTCCAACCGCAGGGTCTGGCATTATGCCCGGCTTGTGTCTTCGCTTCAGAACCCCGGGAGGTCGAATCCGCTTCTGCGGGTTGGCTCCTCCACAATCACCCAACAAAACTACTGCCTGGGCTATATCTGTTTGGCTTTCTTCCCGTACAGACATTCAACTGAGAATGTGTGTACTGCTCTAAACCAACTCTTTTTACTTCTTATATTTATCGTAGTGTGCTGCTACATCTACTTTCTACTGGTTGTTGGTTAAGCTGTTGTTATTTTTCTTTTTCTTTCTCAGGTGTTTGTTTGCATGTCTCAGATGCCTGTTGACTATTTTAAGAAACGTGATTGAAATGGTATCTGTAGTGGTGTAGCCTGTGTGTGTGCATGCATGTTTATCGTCTCCATCATTGAAAGCTTGCTATGTAAACAAGTTCGCTGAAGTAGAAATGCGGATCATCCAACTCATTCACGATAAAATGATAAGAGTTCTAAATATTTCGTCTACATTTCACCGCATTCTAGTAGATGCAGCTTTCTTTTCAAAATCGTTTCAGAAGTAGGCCTACCATAAGAAGTTGTGTGCTGTTTTCTAAGCATTGCAGATCCTTACTTGTTAAATACTGCATAAAGGCTTTCTAATTTGTTCATTCAGTCAATGATACACATTTTAAAAAAAAAATGTCTTGTTAAACGTTATGTTTTTGAAAACCAATTTTTAATTGTTTCGTCTCTTTTTTTGTTTCAGGTGGGCTTGATGCAGATTATGAATCGACACCACATCGAAGATGGTGTTCTTTAGCCTATTGGGAACTACGGACACGAGTTGGAAGGCTATTTCCCGTGCACAAGCCAGTATTGCATGTGTTCTCTGATCTGCCTCATGGTGATGGATTGAGTCTAGGAACTCTAGCAGCCACTCAAAAGCCTGCTTGTGAGGTAGTGCGCAGGACTCGTGACAAAATTGGTTTTGGACTCTCCCTAAGTCGTGAGAGCGACGGTGTGTGGATGTACAATCGTTCAGAACATGCCCTCTTTGTTAATTCGCCAACACTCCGAAATCCTAATTCTAGGATGCTAGTTGTTTATAAGGTAAGCTGAATTCAATTTTTGTTTGGCAATTCATTTTCCCAATGCTTTCACATATTTATGATATTTGCACAGCAAAAAAATCGGGTGTATAGACTAAACACATTTTGCTTTGACTTAATGGTCTATTGTGTTTTGTTATATGGAAGATGTATATGATATTACTTTATATGATAGTACTATAAGTTTTCCATATAAAAGATAACCTGGTTGTTCAGTGTCTAGACTCTAAACGATCATATTTCCTAACACAATTTCAAGGCTATGTTGAGAAAGTTATTTCAAGGTATATCCTGTAGTATGTGATTATCACTTTATATGCTACACATAGAACTATGGTGCATGATGTTGATTCATTTCCTTGACATTCATTTTATTGCCATCACATCCAGAATGTTATGGGTTTTCACATTATGCAATATATTGTTCATTATGTAAAGATTTTATTGTGTTTGGATTTCAATGTTATGCTTTGTTTGTATATTGGTGATTATATGTACAGGTACATACAGATGCAACTATATGACATTTTTAATTTCACTAAAGTTATGTGTTGAGCCATTGCACAAATTAGACAAATTGAAGGGCTTGGTGTAAAATGGTGATAAGTAAAATTTTTTACAAATTCGAGGAAAAGGCGTGTAAAGATCTGGTCTTGTTTTGCTGTCTATTGGCTACTTCGCACTTCTTACACTAATATTTTTGCACACATTGCTGTTTTGATCAAAATCATGCTTTAAGAAGGTACAATTGCACCTAACACATTCGAAAATGCTTCTAGGTATTTTTTGTTTAAAATGTTACTTAACACCTTTTTTACACCAGGCCCTTCAATCGAAGAGCTTATTTCCTAAGCGTCTTAAATCTATAAAACACAATTTTCTAGGAAACGGTGTTTAAAATTCATTTGACTCACTTAACTAAAAAATACACTTAAAGAATGATCCAAAGTGGAGATAAAACGTTTTGGAAATAAGCTCTTCGATTATGATCATTGCTAGAAAAACCAAACGTTACTTCGTGCTTGTCGATTATGCATAAAAGTGGAATAAACAACTGATGGTGTTTATTTGTTCCGTTTCAGGTTCTACCAGGGTATTCAATCAAAATTTTTGATTACGAAAAATCATCTTGTTATCAAAGCTTTCAAGATCCCGAAATGTTGGATGGACCATATGATCCCAATTCCGTTCGAATCAGTTTTGCTAAGGGTTGGGGACCAAAATACTCACGACAGGTGATCACTTCCTGCCCCTGTTGGCTGGAAGTATTACTAGTGCCCAGATGACAATGCAGCGTATCCACACTGCCTTGGACATGGTTTACCACAGGAACTACAAGGCCATCAGCCACTGTTGCTGCTGCAAACGCTTCTTCCAACAACAACAGAACTTGGGAGTTGCCATCGCCACAAGGTGCTTGGTGGAAGGCCAAAAACCTGCCTTAAACGTTTCCCCCTCCCTTGTCACGTGCCTTTAGTGTCAAGTTCAACGAAGAAAAAAAATTGGAACATAATAATAATAAACAATAACAATAATAATAATATTATTAATAATTAAAAAAAAGGAACCAACAGGCAGCTGCTGTAGGGGGCGATTTCATCTCCTCATCAGAAAAATCTGTTTTTTGTTTTTATTTTGATTAATTTTTTTTTTTGTTTTGATATGAAAAAAAACAATTGTAAGGTACAAAAGTTCTGGATTGTTGTGGGTCATCCATTACATTTTTATTTTTAAATTTTTAATTTATTTATTTTATTATTTTGTATAAAGTCATCTGAAGGATCTGAAAAACCAACCAACCTAGTCTTCAAATTCTCAATTTCTTGTAACGAATGTTTGGATTTTGTTCCACACAACTTTTTGTTTTTCTTCTTTTAAGATGGTTCAATCGAAAATACACCACATATTGTCATTCCTTTATAAAATATAGACTTGTGAAATTTTTCATAAATCTTGGAAGAAAACAAAAATAAGACGTTTCGTCCTTCCAGCTATTATCCATCCAACTTATTTTTTAGTTAAAACAAAAAATTTTGAATTTTATTTTCTTCAAGTGTGCATGTCTTGTGTGTCGAATGATATGATGACAAGTGTTTTTTGTTTTTGTTTTTCAAAAGAGAAAAATCGTTGAACAGATCGTTCTGCCAATGGATGATGATATCGCTTTGTAATTCCCAAGAAAATTTTTTATTTGGAAATTTGCATTTGATAACAAAAAAAACTGGACAACAACAACAAACTTCAATCACCCACTGATGTAGTCATGACTTTTAGATCGATAATATTTTATATATAAATATATTAAGTGTACATATTGCCACATTTTCTACTGTGTAATTTATATGAACAGTGCAATTGTTTTATCGAAGGAGGATTCGCTGGTGTGTCCAAATATGACATGACAAAAAAGTGAAAAACAAAAAACAAATAAGCTTCAAGTTTTTACGGATCAAACAACAACAACAACAACAACAACAACAACGAACGTGCTTCTTTCCCATGTCATATTTCAATACATTTTTGTCTGTTGATGATGATGATGTTGATACCCTAGTATGAAGTAAAAAGGATGTTGAAAATACTCGTTTACACAAAAAAAACAAAACCAGTGAATCTTTGGTAGGACGTTAGGTTTCTTGAACATTCATTTTCTATTGACCTCAACATTCGACCGCCATTTTTATTTTTATTTTTATTCCGAAAAATAGAAGGAAAAAAAAATTTCAACTTTTTTCTTTTTACGTCTTTTTGTTTTCATTATTTCTGTTGTACGAACGAGATTACTTGTAAAATTGGAGAATTGTTGTTTACCTTTAGTTATTTTTCCACAGAAAAAGTCCCATTTCAACTCTGGCTAGTCTGGATGGAGATGTTTATAATATTTATGTACAATGTTTGCTTCCTACTGTGTAAATGAAAATGCTTGTCAGTTTTCATCAAAGATTCTTGCTGTTAGCTCAAAACAAAAAATAAGAAAATACAACCTCCGGAAAAAATTTTTTGTTTTTTTGTAAAAATATGCAGATATTTTGTTTTGTTTTAATTTAAATCCTCCACAAGAAATGTTGCAGCTATGTAACGATAATTTTTTGTTTAAAAAAGTAAATATGAAGTACAATGAAAAATATGCTGCCATGGATTCCGAGAGAGACGTGTTATGAAAAAACAAAAATCGATATATTTATTATTTAATTCCATTCCATCACAAGTTTGTTGTATATTCTTGTGATGTAAATCTACTGGCAGTTAGAAGAAGAAGAACAATATTGTTGAGCTAAGCAGCAAGTTGTACTTACTATATTATCTGACGCACTCGCCCATATTTGCTGTGGAAAAGTGCGAGTTAGCATGCTTTGATTGGCCTGTTTGTTGCAGGCTGTTTTTTGCATACACAAAGAGCTTCCTTCACTTTTCCTGGCTTTGTATTACATGGTAAAACAATTGATCTTTTATAAAGATTGGTTGTGCTAGTGCCTTCAGTACTTTTTTGAGATGATTCATAGTGATCAGCTATCACAGGAACCTCCGTGAGATTTTTGTACTAATATCGATGAGTTGTTGCATCAAGAAGTATTATTATAAGAAAAAAAAACAAAACAAAACAAGAAAATAAAGCTGTTAGAAATTTACTTCACAGTTATTAATTATTTTATTTTTTTTTTGGATAAAAAAACGAGGATTGAAAAAAAAAAGTTCATGTCTTGGCCTGGGATCGAACCAGGGACTTTTCGTATTTTTATGTGATAGTAAGAAACCTATGTTCAGTTAAAACCCGGTTTTGGTTATTTAAAACTTAGATTTCACTGATCATTTCTAGACAGATTTTAGACCATTCAATTACAACATTGGGCATTATCTAACCTAACCTTGGTCGTTAAGGTCAATCGGATTTTAACTAGTGAATTCAGGTTTTTACTGTAACATACAATACACGACAAAATTTGTTCTATTATCTGAGTTTTCGAATTTAATTCACAAATTTTTTTTCACAATTGTTTTTAATGTAATTCGCGTTGGTTTTGAATTACTGCACGATAGTATAGTATTCATACAGTAAAGTTCCAGTAATCAATAGAATGTACCGGTTGCATGAAGAAAAATTGATATAAAAAATGGGGGGGTATTATATTATTTATGATTTAGTCTTAAAAATGAAATGTGATTTCATATGGAATTAATATAAATATCTAGTTTAAAAAATTTAAATTTTTTATTTAATTTTAAAAATCTCAAGAATACTGTTACGCATGTGGCAAAAGTGAAATCCATGCCGGTTGCATGAAAATTATGGATTATTAAGTGCCGGATAACTGGGAGTTTAATGCATAAACTTAGAGTAGACCAATACATAGTAAAATGGCAGTACTTATCACTTAATTAAATTAAATTAATACTATATTTCAATATATTTGGCGTAATACAAAATATTAAATTTTAGAAATTTCATAAAGTCGAAGTTGCAAAGAAATTTAATTTCAGAATTTTAAACGAAAATATAAATTTGATTTCATTTATTATTTGGTCTTAAAACTAATCAAATGTACGATTACCAATAACTTTATTTAATATTTTTCTATATAATTAGTACAATGTTGATTTATACAGTATTGTGTCAATAGCTAAAACATCATTTTTATAGGCTTTCATAATACACTGCTCACAAAAATTAGAGGATATTTCAAAATTTTATGAAGATTTTTGAAATTTTTCCTAATTTTTGTGAGCAGGTAGTTAGACATAATTTAAACTGTCAATCAATAGTTGAATACGTTTCCTGCGGCCTAGGTGTCAATATTTAAATTATAAAATAATATAATATATGTAGTCTATTATAAAGAATAATTTTAAAGCATATTATATTTAAAATTGAAAAACTTTCAACAATTATCTTTCTTCGATGCAAATTTTAATCATTAAAAATACAACACAAAATAAATGACAAAACAATTTTATTTTGGACCAATCAGCAATAAAGAAAATCGACAACTACCTGCTTCGTTTTCTTACTCTGGAAATATCAAATTCATCCACTTTTCAACAAGACCTGACCACCATTTATGCAATTATAGGTAAGATTTCTTTTTATCTATCTTTTCTTAAGATATTTTTCATTCATGCTACAAAAAATAACATTACTTAACATGAATAACATGATATAACGAAATAATTAACATGATTTTAAAAACAAGTGATATTCAATAATGCACTTGAAATCCTATTGAACAAACATACTCGAGTTTATATACTAAACAAGTAAAAGTGATTTTGGTAAACTTTGGTTTTAGGTTGGTGGGCGGAGTTTAGGTGAAATATCGTTAGCTAAATGGAATCTTTTAATGTTGTATTTTTTAACTAACCTTTTCCTGGTATCTACTACATCCATAACACTAGGTTAGGTTAGGCAAAAACAACAAGATTAAAATATTCCACGGTTATCTTATCGATATTTTTTTTTAAATTCTGCCCACCACCAACCTAAAACCAAAGTTTACTCCGATTTTTAAGCCTACTCTTTATATACTGTATGTACATAAACTAATGCAAAAAAAAATGAAATCCATTTTTCTGCATGTTTCGATTTATGTTGACTACCAAAGTCTTATTAAAATGTCATAAATCCTTACTGGGGAAGAGTTAGCCCCTTGATGGCCGCTAAATATTAAATCCAGGGTCTAACCATTAACAATCGTATTAACGTAAGAGTAAGTTGTGTTTTGTCGTTACCGAGATATTGCACTGTAACAGGACTTTTGTTGTCACCCTGTACAGTATGTTAGATAGCATAGATTATTACATCAATATCACTTTATAGAACACCAAATGTAGCATTAGATGGTTGAGTTTTTTATTATGAATTCTAACATAATTGATGATGGTCCATATAATCACAATACGGATGTTATGTAACTGGTAATTGATTACTACATGGCAGCATTCCTATTTTGGATTTTTCATTCATTTGTATACGAACTTTGCCATTAGATATGCCAAAGCAGATATGTTATATTAATAAAAAATTATTATACATCTTTAATGTGGTTATATGAAATATAATATATGCTGTTTTTATGCATGCATAATGAAATAGGTTGTTCCTGAAAGGTCTAGTCAAATTTCGCATCAAAAGGAAGCATAAAAAAGCCTAGATAAACATAGGCCTGAAAATTTACATACCTACAGTTTTGTACAGATCTATGCATTTATGTGAATTCACCCTGTGTTATCTCGAAAGGGAAGCATTTCCGGATTCATGTTTATGTTGATTGATTGATTGATTTGTTTTGGTGGGTGTCATCTGGTTGTTTAAAATTTGACTTGCCGTTAAGGAACACCCTGTATACGGTATATAAAACAATAAAAATGTCAAATAATTAATTTCAATGACTTTGTGAGAATTTAATATAAACACCCTGTTTATTGCTAGTTGTGGAATGCATAGAATTCTGAACCAATTTGCAGTTGTTTATGTGCTATATAATTACAGTAGTCGAATACCAACTGTGCTTGTTTTGCAGTAGTAGCTGTAAGAATGTTGTAATTCCATTTTAGTTTCGGCGATTATCATTTATTACTGTTTCGTATCACCCTCAATTTTGCTAAAATGCTCTTCTTGCGCGAGGAGATGTTCTTGTGTTTAAATGTTAGTAACCTTATCATGTTTTGTCTGTATGTTTAACTTTCGTTTTTTACGAACGTTCAGTTCACGAACATTCACTAAAACGAACGTCATAATTCATAGAAATATTTTGTTGGTTTTTATACGCTTTGTTAGTTTCACTTGTGACTTTGTGAGTGAGTGAGCTGGAAATTGAAGGTACACTGACATCTACAGACGTTTATAGACTGTTTAGTATAACAAAAGTGTAACAACAATTTCGCTTTTTATCAAAAATTCATCGAATCAAAAATTGCATAAATCGAAAATGGAATTACTCGAAACTCGCATAAATGGAATATCAAAGATAAGATCGCGTTAATCTGGATTTGCATAAATCGAAATTCGCATAAAATAAAATTTGTATGAATCGAAACTTGGCAGAAATCGAAAATAGAATCATTTAAAAAATCTGATAAATTGATTATCGAATAAATCAAAGATCGCTTTCATTTTAAATTCGCATAATGTTAAACTATGTACAGTATATATAAAACGTAATACATTCGTTTATGAGAATATACTGTATAGTCCAATGTACAAAAAAACCGCATAAAACAAACCGCATAAGTTCAAAGTAAAACAATAGGGAATAAGCCTATATAAATAACTAAATCGAAAATTGAAGGCTTGCCCGGAATAACGTTGCATGTAACATAACAATTCATGGTTTTGAGTAAATAATGGCAAAAGAAGTATTCAGCAACACATTGATTGTCACATATTAGGTGGCCAATTTCGAAGTGACATACAGTATGTATGTTTTAGGTAAGTGTGAGTTTGTCTATTGACAGCACTAGCTAAACCCATATATGAGGCTAACGTTTTCAATAATATTCTCAATATTGATTTTTTTTTTGTAACATACAACGTTATTCCGGGCAAGCCTTCAATTGCAGAAATCAAAGATGGAAATACTCAAAATTCGCATAAATGAAATATCGAATTACTCAAAACATGCATAAATCGAATACCGGATTAAGCTTACTAAAAGAAATGCATAAATTTTGATTTCGTGTGTGTTGTAATGTTGTAATGTTTAGAAATGGCTGCCAATGTATGCAATTCGTAAACCGCTCAGGAATGCAAGATACACATAAACGAACGAAACGTATAACGAACAACGTCTTGGAACAGAACTCTGCTTGCAAACCGTGAGTTACAATAACCGAACACTGATAATTGAGATACTATAATGTCAATCTCTACGTTTGATTGGTACTGCGAAACTTTAGGATTCATTAAGAAGTGTCATAAAGTTGCAATTCGAAGTACATAGTTTTCTAGAGGCGATAACACTCATTGAAATAGACACATGCAAATGAGTGTCAATTTAGGGATGAAAGCTCTCACACGTCCAATAGCCTAGATCTCTCTCTCTCTCTCTTTCTCTAATCAAAGAAAAATGTTTAAAAATATTTTATTACGCTTTTGTCGACAGAGAGTCTGGTGACCTGATTCGCGCGTCCTGAATCGATGTATTAATATTACGGAACCAACGTGCGAGCGGTTATTTAGGATAACGTCGACTGACAGTTAACTTTGGTGGAAAACGAAAAGTGGAAAAAATTTTTGTGCTTGGGCCATTTGCAGCTTAAAACTTTTCAACGAGACAAACGTAGGAAAGTGATATAACAGCAGGGCATGCTCTAAAAATTTCCCTAGTGAACTCTAAACCATTCATTAAAAGCCCCCCAACTCTTCAGCTGGAGGAAAATTGGACTGCACTGTAGCTTCCTTTTAATCTCGCCTGCTGCTATGAAATTAAGGATTTTTGCCAAGAGCGTATAACTGAAATATTACATTTTTATATCCTAGGTGGAATTTAATACGTGTAAAATTAAAGTGCGCGACTTGATTAATTTTAAAGAATTCGAGGGAGCAACCGTGTCCGTGAATTAATGGATGGAAAAATTGAATACTTTTTTTTTCCATCATATTTTTGTTACTATAGCATAGAGTAACCAGTACTGTACATTACAAATGCTTTTTTAAAAATACGCTTTTATATAGTTTCTGCTTTGTGCGAATTTAGGTTTATGCCATCTTTTGAGTTATTCGATTTATGTGAGTTTTGAGTGATTCCATTATCGACTTCTGCAATTTTCGATTCGATTTATCTGATTTTTTGTTACATTGGACTTATGCGGTTTTCGATTTATACGGTTCTCACTTTATGCAATTTTTCGTACATTGGTTCATACAGTACTGCATATTACCACGAACACCTGTAGATGGCAGTACGCGTTCAATTTCCAACTCTCACAAACTCACTCACAAATGAAGCTAACATACACCGTATAAAAATAATGTGTAGAATTAAGGATGGGTTAAAACTAGAACTTAAATTTTTTATTTAGGGAAAATGATGTAAACTAACCCAAACAGTCGTACGCATGATGTTATTTCATGCTTTGCCAAGAGATGCTAGGCATTCTGTAGAATGCATTGGATTCTATACATTGACAGATATCTAGTTACTGAATTCTATACATTGCCAGTGACATATACAAAACACAAGATGCATACACAGAGTATGAAATATTGCCTATAATAAATTATATTTTATAACTTGCTTAGGCATTCTGTAAAATAATCGTAAAAATATATAGGCAATCTGTAAAAAAAATAACTTGAAATTTACATACTGTATTTTGTATTTATTAAATATGTGTTAAATAAAAACATTTTTATTACTTTTCTTTATACTGCTTTAGATATATTTTTCCTTTGTATTTTTGGTTTTTTGTTGTTTAAGTTTTATATAGTCCATTGTATTTTATTTTGATCCTCATTAGATTATCAATAAATAAAACAAACAAACTTGTAAAAAACATTTTTGTAATGCCTATGTAACATGTGATATTTTAAAAACTGCTTATTAGCTAGTTTGCCTAAAAAAAGTTTTATACATTTCCTAGGTATTCTATATATTCCCTTGAACGCACACTTTGCCAGTGACTTGCATATTATGTTGATAATTAGAAATATTTTCATTTCATTTTTATAAACTCAAATCATATGTGATTTCTAGTTTCATCATAAACTAAATTTTCAGATATGATATAAATCCAATCTGGTCAATGAGAAATTGGCTAAGAAAATGTTTTGGAAATCAAATTTTTAACCCAAATTAAATCTTATTAACAAACTGAAAATTAATGTTTATTTTTTTTTTGTTTGATTTGCAGATGAATTTATACTACTACGTGAATAAAACTGAAGAAGTGTACAAAAACTGAAGTTTCTTCAGATGAAGAGTGCGTCATGATTGAACGTGAGTACAGTATAAAATATTTTGTTTCTTGCTTTTTATTTGTCTTCTTAACCGACTACCTGTAGCTTCAATACCCAAATGTGGTATCTATAGCTCACGTGCATTCATGATTTAAACTAGAATCCAAACTATGTTTTGTTGTCTGTGGTGAAATTCAAATTTTGCTCTTGACACACATCGCTAAAAGGTTCATGTCTTGTTCGGTGGTTCGTGCATATTAGGACAATGTTACGTTAACACCAAATTTTCAGGTTACAAAAAAAAATAATAAATAGGGGCGAAACATTTTATTTGCCCATTTTTAGCTGTTGTACTCGTATATAATAGCCTATATATAAATATATATATATATATATAGATAATAGATATATATAAAAAGAAAAATCACCTCCCGAGTGGCACATAAAACCCCTGACTGGTGGCTTGTTTGTATCGCTGGGAACAGTAAAAATGAGACCCATAACTTCAACAATGAGTTGCGGAGGGATCGCAATGCCAAAAAACTGTCACACTCATATTGCCCACGGACGAATTAAGAGCGCTGAAATTGGCTGGTGTTAGAGGCCCACCCAAGCAAGGCGCCGCCAGTGGGTGGCACGTTATTTAAGACTTGTATGAGGTAAATGAGGAACTGCGATTTTATCCTCCTCTGGCATTCCCCTTGCGACTCGTCGTCAGCACTCACTCACTTAACCAACATCAGCTTTATTTTTATTTAAGATGGAAAGAGAAACATTACCCAGCCCTATATAAGAAACGGAAAGATATCTCAGCTCATAATTTAATTGAGAAATAATAATGTATTGAAAGATGCAACGCTATCTCTTTCTTTTTATCAACTCTCCGGTATGGCGTATACGCGTAACTCGAGAAGTCGGACGTCCAGTAAACAAAATACTGAGTATAAATGTGCCTAGTGTTTTCTTCACTGCGAACGAGATAAACAACCGCTAGGATGATTAGTTTTCAATGTGGTTGCTGTTTTGGGGGTGTGTATGATTCAGCATTCGAGTGAATGATGCTCGTAACCGGATGATAATGAGGATCGAGGAACTGCGAATTGCTAGCAGACGTTCTTTAAGTCTGATTTAAACGTAGTCCGTCAGTTTTCTGCAAACGCTACGTGTAGACGGCAAGTTTGACGAATTGAATGAACTGAATAAGAGGTGTGGACACCATAGTTTTGCGTCGGTCTCATCTGTCAAACTGATTTCTTCATGCCAGACTGAGGTCAAAACGTTACGTGTAGGTCAGGCTTTAGAAATACCAGATGGACGTTTAAATGTCATATGGAGTGTTGAAAAATTGTCACTTAGTATTTTTATACGCTTAATATTTTTGCTTGTGAGTGACTTTGTGAGTTCCTGAGTGAGCTGGAAATTGAGCGTATACTGTTATCTACAGACATTCATTTCATTATACTGTATGGACCATAAATTGCATAAAAGTGAGAACTGCATAAATCGAAAATTGCATAAGTCCACTGTAACAAAAATTGCACAAATCTAATCGAAAATTGCAAAGATCGAAAATGGAATTTCTCAAAAGTCGCTGTGTGGTCCAATGTAACAAAATTAGCATATATCGAATAACTCAAAGATAGCATAACTCTAAATTCGCATAAAGCAAAACTATGTATAAAACGTATTCTTAAACAGCATTTTTAATGTACTTGTTAATCTCAAAATACCAATATGCAGATCGTTGTTATAATAGCTCAGTTTACGTTAGTGTTGCTGGAAATACCCAGGAGGATACAAGTTTGAATCACCGAAGAACGGTGTAGAGTATCGAACGCTTTCGATAAATCGGTTTGTAGAATACAGTAACTGAATGAATTAGGTGAATAGTCATTCAAGATGTGAAGATATAAAGTCAACAATAGATCAGTACAGGATCTGCCAAAGATTCCAAAAGTTTGCTGTGTCTTTTTATGGCACTTTCTGCTACTTAGATAGCTCAATGTTATACAGTACTTCCATTTAATGTTGCTGTTTACACTCGTGTTGTTATGATACATAACTGTGTATACTCCTGTAGATTTCAGGCGTTCTAGAGCCACAGGGGCTGGGTGTTTATAAACTGTATATTAATTGAAAAGCCTGGCGTAAAAGGGTGTTAAGTATAACATTTTTAGTTGATTTTTACAATTTTGAGAAAAATGCGTTTAAAGATCTGCATTTGCCTAGCTGTCTATGGGTTATTTCACACTTCTTACACTAATATCTTTGTTTTGCTCAAAATTATGCGTCAGAAAATAAGAGTTGCACATAACGTATTAAAAAATATTTTTAGGTCATTTTTTTGACAAAAAATTTATTTTACTACACCTTTTTTACACCAGACCCATCGATTGATTAAGAGTAGGCCTCCATACTCGTGCATAATTGTATATGTAACCATTTAACGAATGAGACATTTTCTCACAGAACGTAACTCATATTTTCGAAGATATCAGTATTGAGAAATTTGGCTTGTTTGGTTTACCATTTGTGATTTTTGTTAACCAAACTAGAAATACGCATAAATTGACCAGCACACTCAATCTTGTGTAATTTTAAAGCATTCATTGTATGTGCAACCATGACATATACTAAAGTAGTAACATATATATACTAAATACGGTACGTCAATGTCATTGTGTAACCAATGAAACTCGTTCCCTGCTGTAGTATATACGGATATATACCGTACTGTTCGTTGGTAAATCATTCCAGTTTTAAAACATTGGAAAAACTTATTTCACATCTTCAGTATGCACGATAGGCGAGAATACGTCATCCACGTTAATAGTGATGAAAGGATGTGACATTTGAAACCTGGTTTAATTTGCAGCTTTTGTTGACGTAACAAATCAATTTGAAATCTTGCTACAGTGACAAGAGATCAGTAGGTTAACCCTTTTGCTCCAATAGTAGATTTCGCCTTTAAAGGCAATAGCGATAGGTTAAAGATGCGCTATTTTACTGCGTCGAAAAAATGTTATAGCGCCAAATGTAGCAACTTTGAAGACCTCCCATTAAGTACATAATAAAAATACTTTAACCTAATTTCGAATCAAAAAGAAATTTCAATAAGAACTGCAGGAAATAAATAATGCACATAGTTATATTTTGTTATTATTAGTTCATCAAAATTGTCGATAGAGACAACTGACTAATGATTGGTTGAATGAATATTTAGAAATGTTTAAATCAAAAAATTCCAGGAAAAGGGCGTTTTTCTCAAAGTTTGGCTATTAATGTATGATTTAATTTTTTGCTTCTTCCTCGAAGTGCTGGATGTGCCAGGGTTTTCATCAGCATTGAAATCGATAGTGTTGTTTTCTAGCTTAGGGGAGGAAAAATATCAGCTTTCGGGGAAAATATTTGTGCATGATTCTTCTTGGTAGTTTGCAAACTTTTTTGACACATGTCAATTAACCTAATTTTCTGCTGCAATGAATAATGATATTAAGCAGGAGTTGATAGCTCGAATGTTCGATGAATGTAGGTGATTGTGCCAAAGATTTTTATCATCACGTAATAACTGTTGCATTGGATTACTTTTTTAAGGAATATTTGGATATACGGTACTGTATATCGGGTAAGTTCTGAAAGCAATGCGCGATGAAAAGATTGTTGATCGTACATTATTATTATTAATTTTTTTCGACATTAGTGTGAATTTATAATGCAGGTTTCCGTGTCATTAACACGTGTACAATGAGCATTGTGCAATTTTTCATTGGCATTCAGTTTAAGTTCTCTGATTGTGATTTATGAAATTTATATTTTTAAAATTAACCCCAAACCATGATTTTCCAACTTACTAAGACTCATTCATCAATGAGGTAGTTCATAATCCGGAAGTCTATGTAATATTCACAAAGATGGTCAAATGAAATGACATGTCAAGAAACTTGGTAAAACGTTTACTCATAACCGATTTCCGGAAGCATTTGTTTCTAATGTCAACACTGGTGAATCTGTTAATCGACATGAACAAATTCTCACTTACTCTAGTTTAAAGATTAGATTTCTGATTTTGCTACTGAAAATTTTCATAAAAGACCATAGCTTGTATTTTTAGCATACGATAGAATAGACTATGTAACGTATACCGTATATAGCAATATTGCCTCATTATAAGAAGGTTCAAGTCTATTATGCAGCCATACATCATTTTCAGTCTGAAGCATGTGTGCAATGCGGGCAATGAATCATGATTGCAATATGACGAATTTAGCATCATCTTGAGCTGACACATCTTTCAGATGACGACATCAATGGAGTGTCATTCAACTTACAAAATCGATCGTTCTACCAAGTAAAATAATGAGCTTGAATCAGTCATTTTTTCACATTTATATACTGTGACTAATACTTTCTTTCAACGGTAGTATCAACTTCATGAACTATAATACGAAGAGTACACTACAATTTAGGATGAAACGAATCCGAAATTTAAACAAAATGTTGTTTTTTTATTATTAATGTTTGTTGAAAAACAGTCCAATTAGTGCAAATTCAAAACTCGGTCACAACTTCATCGTTTTAAAGTTCAAATTGTTTATTTTCACGTATAAACAAAATAAACACTAATATACAATTAGTGTACATACAAAGTGATGGAAAGAAAGGAAGGAAGAGAAGAAAAACAATACAAAGACCACCAAAAAATTTCAAGATAAGACTGCGCCAAATTTTCTCTGGGTTCCCATATAAGAAAAAGGGCCAGTTGCATTATTATCAAATAAAAAAAACCGTCGGTAAAGTCAAGGTGAAACAAGGTTAGATCATCGCAGACAGAAGGGGCAGAGTAGACTATGCGAACATCTGTGGGACCTTTCATTATCGGATGGGTTGCCTATCATTTGCAAGCGCTGCGAAAGTGGAGTAAATACATGAAGGAAGCATTCCCCTTCATCCGAGGTGGCCATCAGACTGGCCAATCCCCAGTTGTTAGCGACTGGGGATCCGGCCTGGCAATGAGCACCTGTCGGAACAGGACGTGCTGCAAGTACTACTCAGCAGCAAAGGTTCTGCATCCCCCTAGAAAATTGGATATTAAAGCAAGCAACGGGTGGAACAGATCGAGTTGTCATCCTCCAATGTCACATTGAACGAGCATGTTCCGCTGCTTGATTGAACCTGAGAAACAGAGGGAAAAAAAAGTCTTTCATTGTTTGGGTGGAATTGTTTCCACGGTTTTCTTTCTTAGGGTTGGTTTCGAGTGGTAATTTGAACCTGAAAAGACTTTCAGAATGGTTACAGTACGACTATTGTGTTGAGGGTTACAAATAACTCTGTAACTTTCTATTCAAGAAGACAGTAAGAGTTGAGTTTGTTTTTCATTCTTTACTGAATGTTCCGGAAGATGAGCCCGTGACTCCCTGTTTCGCCTAATCTTGTTTCGCCTAAAAATAATTGCTTCGACTCGCCTGTTTGTTTTTTTTAGACGGAACCGGAATTTCTATTTCGCTTTCAATAGACTATAAGTTCATTGAAAAAAGAATGATATTCGGTGGTAGGTTAAGTTAGGTTTATACTTATAAAGATTATCGTTAACATGTTCAATGTGCAAAACTCCATGTACGATGCCACAAGATTAGGCAAAATAGGAATTCCGGTTTTGACTGAAAAAACAGGTGAGTCGAAGCAATTATTTTTAAGCGAAACATGATTAAATACTAATGGTTATATACTCATACTTTTTGCAAATGTTTTGTTACAAATATTCAATCAATTTTTAATCTTCATACATCTTATGTAATTGTCTTTGATCCAACTGGATTGTGAAAATAATTAAAATAAATAATTAGGCGAAACAGGATTAGGCGAAACAGGTTGCGGTCGATGAACCAAATCATTCTATCAACAGATACATCGAAATTATTAGTTTATTTGTTTACTTGCTTGCTGTCGTGCTATTACTGTATTTATTCAGTTGACTTAAAATTTAGTATACTAACACATCTTCCTATTTGGGTTTTAGGCTGTCGTCAATTTTTATTGCGATGCCGACAACTCCGTTTTTGTGTATGACACTCCCTTCACAAATTCGTGAATATTAATAAGAATGCCGTTGTTGTTTAGTAAAAAAGTAATTATGCGAGTGTAAACAGTAATTCTTGGTTATACTCGCGCTCGTCGTTAACAACAATTGCATTTTAATGCACTAATACGGTCGAACCTAGTTGAATCGTTCCCCTATAAACCGCCACCCCACGAAAGTGCGCAGAACAAATCTTCCTCCCACTCCCGCGATAAAACGCCACCCCCGCTGTCCGCCAACCGCCACACCTTTTAAGCTACAGAAGTACTCTTTGCATGGAAATTCATTCGTTTAAACCGCCATAATGAGGAAGGTCAAACGGGAAAGTCAGAAAAATTCAAAAATAAAGTCCTGTAGACATTTTAGCAAAAAAATTTACTCAAATGTGAGCATAAATATTTTAGCTTAGCCTCTTTAAACCTCCACCCAAGCTCATCGCCTCACTTTTGTCCAAAATCAAGGGTGGCGGTTTAACGAGGTTTGACTGTATCACAGAACTAGTATGACAGAAGACACTACTTGAGAAACTCTCATCTCGTACTTATTTCCAGGTAATGCTAGAAACTTCTCAAGAATCTAATTTTCGATTATCCAAGTGTTTCAGCCCCGATTAAAGTAGACTTGCATAGCAATTTTCTTTGTTACGTGGTTGATTGAATCGACAAACCCTAATGTATTAATGTATTGAAGTGACTGGTTACAAATATTATAGCTACATAGTATGAGACTGTGATTACACTAATTTATACTTGAACGAGTACAGTACTGAAAAACAATTAGGGAAATGAATGTCTGACTTCCACAATGAATATCAGAAACTACCTGGTTAAAGTAAGAGATATCCAATTAATATACACTAAAAATAAATTATTGATATGACGTAAAATAATCCATTTTACGCTTTATGATGAGTACAACGTCAAGCATTCTTAAGAAACAATGTGTTATTTCTGACATGTTATTTCTTATAGGTTCAGGGCATTACTTATGGTACAACTGATATGATAACTTGTTATAAATGAGCGAGAAGCATCACTTATATGGAATGCCTGAATAGATCAAATTTAGCAAGACTTTTTTTTTCTTCCCACTTTTGCTGAAGATAAAAAACAAAAAAACACTAACATGGAGACAAGAAGTCACTTGAATTCCCACCCATCTGAACTCTTTCTATCATCTTCTCCTTTTCGAGACACAAGTTTATAGCTGGTGCACTTAGGAGCTGATTTAGGCAGGCAGTGGGGATGAATAAAAATGGCAAACACGATTACGGAAGCGATGAACCATACAATTGAATGGCGGCTGCAAGGATGAAGAAGAGCACGACCTGATGCCGAGGGATGGAGCGAGTGGAGGAACGAATGATCGGTTGCGACTGATAAAACCACATCTTGGGTTCCCCCCCTGCTTGGAGCCAGTCGTG
>JAQIWH010000867.1:0-39000 GCA_034695005.1 Cryptops parisi | reverse complement strand
AACAAGATTAACTTAAGTGTAGGACACATCATACAATCATTCATTTCAAGTTCATTGTGCATATGTTTCATTCGATTATATATAAATTGATTAAATATAATTTTTCAACCCATGTTTAAAAATGAATTTCCTAAGATTAACTATAGATTCCAAAATTGATAATACTACTAAACTTCTAAAATAGTGTTAGTGGTTAGTTTGTTAGTACAAACATGCAACATAACAATTCACGCAATTGTTAATCGAGCGTTAGTAAAAGCGTTCATGCAATCTTAACAATATAATTTGCTTCGTCTGTTTGTATGTCTGTCACACTGAGATGGTGAAAATTGTAAAGAAATTGTAAAATTGTTTTTTTTTTTTTTTTTGGTCGAGGCGGGATTCGAACCCGGGTTCAAATGGCAGCTATAACACTACCTTACCAACTAGGCCACTTGAACTTGAACTCATATAACACAACCTCTTTTTTACCACCGAAAAGCTTCACCGTCATTTTTGACGGGCATACCGCTAGTTATTAATAAAAGCATTTCATGCAGTTAATAAGCGTCTCAAGCAAAGATTAAGCGTTTCAAGCAATTTACATGCGATTCATGCAAATCATTTTTTAATTCAAGCTTCTATCATTTCATGCGTTATTCTAAGCTGTTATCATTAAATCAGTTATTTCATTTCTAAATAAATTCTACTTCCAAGCATAA
This sequence comes from Cryptops parisi, assembly GCA_034695005.1. Taxonomy (NCBI): domain Eukaryota; kingdom Metazoa; phylum Arthropoda; class Chilopoda; order Scolopendromorpha; family Cryptopidae; genus Cryptops; species Cryptops parisi. The sequence goes on along the minus strand of JAQIWH010000867.1, from coordinate 38,299 downwards.
CATAAGCATTTTAATATTAGTTCTTAAATTAAGCAACTCTAGCTTATTCAATATCCAATTCAGATGTTACCAACATCATGCAATCTTTTTTTTTCTTAAAAGCCATTATCGTTAAAAAGCAATAGCAAAGCACTTGTGAGTAAAACTCTCACTTTCTTCAAGCATCTTATTTCTCTCAATTCATTCATGCCCATGCATTAATCATCTACCACACCTACGACCTCGACACGTGTAAATGGTTTTACACCGTTATGTAGTGAACTTTACTGTTGCGCGTATTCATGATTCATTAGGAACTGTTATACTAAGTAATATTGTTTCTTAATAATATTGTGCTCCATTTAATTTCACAATAAGTTACACGCATGCCATTCAATTCTAAATAAATTTAATACTAATTTCTAAACGTTAATAAAAAGAAGAAAACAGAACCTTTAAACACAAGAAAGAAATTTAGAATTTTATTAACACTTTAAACATTACAGAATGGCTCAATCAATTTCTTATTAAAAACATCAATTTCATTAGTTACTAATTTTCTTATTTATACTTCAATTTAATTACATCATCGCTAAACCATAATTTTCCAGAATCATGATTTTATCCAAATAATTAATGAATTAAAATTTATCGTAGACTCCCACGTAACACTTAATGTACAAAATAACAAAACATTTCCACTGTTAATTCTGAACACAGAATCATGTGGTCAAGACCGTTTTAAGAAGATAGTACACCCAGGGGTACAGGACCCCCATCAATGGCGAGGGTCAACCTCCACCCAAATGATAGTCAATAGCATTCATGCTTGACATCATTAACTTTTTTTTAAAGAAGAAACTGTTAATAAGTATGTTCCTTGAATGCTTTAACAAACATTCTTTACAAAACAGTAGTTTAGTTATTGTATGTAAATGAAATTAATGTAAGACGTTTTGTATGAATTCATAAATTCAGGTGACGTTAATAAAATTATAACCCTGCATTGGTAATTACAATATTTATAAATTTTTATTCTGCTAATGCTATGAGAATGTGTAAGCAAAAATTCAATTTTTACATTTACATTTTTTGGGGCCTCTTTTACACTTGTTAGGGCCCAGGGCCTCCAAAACTCAGAAGATATTAATCATGTCATCTACATATGGTAGGCACCCAGTGAAATGACCAGGCTCACCCTTTCTTTTGACATCGACTTAAAACACAGCAAAAACGTTGTTACTGATAAGATGTGCACGAAAAAATAATGTGAATTTGGTGAAAAAGCAAGGTCAAAATCTTTTAATGAACTGTTGAAAAGAATTCTCAGAAAAGGAAAACTAGCATCTTTTATGGGTTTAATTTTCTTTGGATTAGATGCAAATAAGTACCATTCATGATCATGAAATCGAAAGCTAGTGTATACTCTGGACCCTCAGACTAAACTGGGAAACGTAACAACACGTAACAAACGTAACAATACTCGTAAGTTTATACTCGTAAGTAATACTGCGAGTATTGTTACAAACGTAACAATACTCGCAGGAGAATCGATATCAAAGCTTTTGGGTCCCTAGCTAACGTGGGCCCCAACGCGCCTCATTGGCATAATTACGCCACTGGCTAAAAGTTAACTTCGTTAATATGCAGTTCGTTACTTCGTTAACGATGTAACAGACGTTAACGTAATCCGTTACCATGAAAAAAAAAAGCTCTAAAATTAAACTTACTCAAAATCACTTAAATACGTCTTGAAATTATAAGTTTTTAATGTTTTTTTTAAAGATCATTAGAATCCATAAAAGAATAGTGATTTTGCTTTAAAGTTTAAACAAGTAAACTACATTAAAAATATTTTTAAACATATTATTTATATATTGGCATATAGCGTCTGCCATATTGGTTTTTTTAATTAACAGCATATTGACACTTGTGAGACTAAGACAGATCCATGGACACCTCGTTCATCAAAATCCATCGGGTCGTCTTGTGTTTTTATGTAGAAACTCACAACTCACTTACCCACAAGTGAAGTTAATATGAAGAGTACAAAAGCAATCAATATTTTGAACCTTTTTTTTATAAATTTAAGCTTTTGGAAAAAAGAGATCATCCACGAATTACGTAACGCTAAATGAGGGGAAAGAGTTTCATAGTCTGTTAAGTAGATAGGTATTTGTGGTCTAATGACTGCACCGACTTGACTTTTTCTAGACTTCGACTTGACTTGACTTTAAGGTATGTCATTTGGCCGTCACATTAACTTTATTAAATCGAAAAAATGCCAGAATGGTATCGAGACGAGGGCGAAAGTAATGAAACAGAGTTTTAAGATGCAGGAGGAAACAGGAGTGCCCCGAGAAAACCATCCCCGCGGTGTCAGACCCTAAACGGCACAAGACGGAGGCAAACTCACCACCTAGTGTAACGGAGGTGGATGGGCTAACCACTAAACCCCCGCAAGGCCCGTCTATAAAGTGTGTGAAGGTTATTCACAAGAATTATTATTAATATGTAAAAGTGTTTTTTTTTTATATGGATTTTAGTAATAATGTACTTACCTGTACACAATAATTTTAAATGAAAAGTTGGGTGGAATAAAGACGGAACTCAAAAAATGTAGTTTTGAGAAAAAGGACAAAAACTTCTGGCACCTTCAAATTTAAGATTAAAAAAATTTCTGTCAACTGTGTATTTTCCTGTATAGAAGGCAAATGAACAGGTTTTGACAAAAATTTGTCAACTTTTGTTGAGGTCTCAGGTTACGAGCTAATTTAAAAATGCAATTACGTCATTATTCCAGATATCGTGCTAAGTCATAAATGCCTTTACGCCCGTTCTTCCTAATATCCCTATCTTTTCCAGTTTTGGAAGCGATGCGAGGAAGCGACAAAAAGAAGAAAAGGACAAAAAATTAATGATTTTCAATAGGCGCGTTTCATATTTTTGCTCTAAAAACTCCGAAAGTGCAAATTATATGCAACCCAATGCCGTTAGGCTGGCAGACTAGTCTAAAACGATTCAATTTATGCGATCTTAGGAATAACAACGTAAGTCGTTTTACGCCGTTATTCCACCCAACTCAATTGTATAAATTAATTTTAATCAAACAGGTATTTGTTTGTATGCCAAAATAAAAGTAAATTGAATAAATTTAATTGGAATTGAATTTTGGTACTTGGGTTTTGATGAACCGAAAAGTATGAGAATTATAAATGTTAAATGGCACGAATACAGTGAATACAAAAATGTGATTAAAATATGAGGACAAGATTACTTATTTAAAAAATTAAAATTGGTCAGTAACCAAGGAGCTATTATATACAGAACAAAACACAAAAATGCAATCAGCAAAAATTATACACACAATGTACCAAACAAATCAAAGTTCTCATATAATAAAAAACGACGTTCAGATTAACATTTTTGGTCATCAAATCCTTCAAAGTGTAGTGGTTTCAAATGATCATTGCACAATAAACTAATAAAGTATGGATAGATAGCTGATCATAAGTCCGAGAGGGCGCTAAACAGGTAGGTTGTTAAGTGAGGATAATCTGTACTTGGTTATCATATCATCACAGTTTATTTCTTGTATCTTTTTGTGCTTCTTACTGTATTAAACTACCATATAACAAGTATTTTTTATCTTCTCTCATGCTTGTCATTGTGAATTGATCCTGTACACTTTGTTAGTCAGTTCCAATAATAATAATTCACAAAGTTGTACGGAGGTGTTTATTACACCATCTAACTTGTATCATCTATAATTAAAAACATAAAAACAATCCTATACCATAAGCATAATTTCAACACGTGCGGAACATCGTCTAATTGAACGCAATAAGCTCGTTTTCTTTCAACAAATTGCCGTTACAAAAATATCCAGAAAGTCCATTAAATCAGAAGTCTTAATTTCAGTGTGAAAACATGACATTTTTATTCCGAAGTATAAAAAAACCTCATTCAATCAGTTTGGAGAAAATTTTTAAATTAATTCATGATTAATTAATTAATATCAACTGCTAAAACATACTTGAGGTCAGTCAACTCGATCAAAAAGTCGTCAAGTGCAAAGCAGGCCTATTTCACCAGTAACTTATATTTTTAACCGAAATTGACGATGTATAAATTGAACATGCCAACCCATTTTGCATGGCACATAAGATTGTTCAGAACGCAGACTAAAAAAATATATAATACAACAGTATGTATAAAGATGCACCAATCATGCGTTCGTCTGTCATTGAAAGTTCAAGTAAATATTTGCCGATTTAACACGGTCTGCATCCAGATACACTAAAATAGTTGTTATACAAGATGATGTAAAAACAATCGTAGATCACTGTTTAACGCTGTTTAACGTAAATCTGCAGACACGAATATACAAAAAAACAAATGTATATCGAGAAATTTTAATCAATCTCGAACTTCACGAACTCAGCCATCATATGACAAAAAAATTTAATGATCGATGCAACATTAAAAAAAAACTTTAGTACCTTAAAGTACGAGCAATCTGTAAGCGTTCTTGTAAACACCCAACTCGTATTTACAGCACTAATAGTCAACCAATGATTAAAACTCACTAATCGGTGAACGTAAGTAACTAAACGATAAATAAACAAAAATACAGGATAATCTTTTTCTCATGATCTACAAGCGTCAACAGAAAAATTATTTATCATGGTTTAAAAATTGCACTGTCTTCCATAAATAAGTTTCATTTTATACACATTTCATCAGTTGACAATGTTGCTATGAAAACTAGTGATTTTATCCTGAAATAAGAACGTCTTCAAGCTGTTCCATTCACATTCATCAACCACGTAAAAAATGTACACTCGTTCCCTATCATTGTACCATGGCACGTTTCTGTCAACGTGCGAATCCCTACGTCATTGTTTTATGTGCCTACCTTGGATGGTTAAAACAAAATTGACAAATGTAACTTTGCACATTAATCAAGTGACACACTTTTGGTGGGATGGAAGCAATAAGTGTTGTGAAAAATTTACGAGTAATTGATGAAAATTAAAACACGATATCAGCCCCGAAAACATTACAAGTCGCAAAGACCAACGACGAAGGCCGCTGTTGTCGGTAACTGTGCTGATTGGCAGTGAAAATATCCTTGTCGACGGAAAACAAAAATCATTGGCAGGCAAAACGTGTTGGGGATTTATGGCCTTCAGAGTGGTTACGCAATACACAGACGCATTCTTGGCAAAGAAAGTCAATCTGTGATTATTCAACAGTTAATGTCACAATTTGTGTTGATACTTGAACTGTTCGTACCGGTTGCCAAAGTTGTTATTATTATTGTAATGATTTCCACGACGATGCGCAGAGTGAGAGAATTTGGAGTACGATCGATCCTGAAATGATCAAAGTATTGGTCGACGTGAAAGTGTGAAATTATGTAAATAAATTAATTAATTTTCTAGTTGGGTGGCTTACCTGAAACCTGTCATTGTGGCAGTGTTTGTCTTGGGCCCATTGAAAAGGATTGTAACCAGCTCCCGAATCAAAATACTGCTGTTTGTTATCGTTGAATCTCCTCTTCTTCATCTGAAAATAGAAACATGTTTGCATAAATGATTTGGTTCCATGAAAACTAAAATTTTCTGAATCTAGGCATTCTAAAACAAGAATGCCTATAATTGAGGAGTTGGGTGGAAAAACAAATACATTTACGTCATTATTCCTTAAAATGTATATTATTGAATCATTTTAGACCAGTCTATAGCATAAAGATATTGGGTTGCATATAATTTGCACTTTTAGACTTTTTGGAGCAAAAATAAAGAACATGACTATTGTAAATCTGAAATTGTTTATGATTTCTTTCTTTCTGTCGCTTCACTTCCAGGTTGTTTCACTTTCAAAATAATGGAAAAGATACAGATCTTCAGAAAAAGGCGTAAATGCATGCATAAGCACAATATGTAGAGTAATTACATTAATTTGAGGTCTGTCAACCAAAGTTAAGGCAGGCAGCAAACGTGTACAAATTTGCTCAACCACTTTTTGGTCATTCAAATATCTAGCATGTTAGATATTTGAATGACCAAACCTGTCAAAATGACGGAAGAAATTGTAAGTTATTATTATTATTATTATTATTATTATGCAAATATTTTTTTCTAAATATTATAAAAGAACAAGACAACAAAATGGAGTTCTTGTTATTTCACTGTTGACACCAGAATGAAGAATGAAATATCAAATAGACTAACATTAGAGTTCCTCGGAACAGAGTTTGAGAAACTCTGTACTAACTAAACAGCAAACACAAAGGTTGAACAGCACTGATTGACACCATACATGGTGTAACACTCTCTGGCAGAAATAAGCATGTGCAGCAGTTTTTCACATGTGCACTACCTCCCCCCCTCCCACAAAGCACAATTTTCTAATCTATAACCAACATTTTAAAGAATTTCACACAGTGAAATCTCATAGTCAAAATAAAGGGAACTCAAAATTATCCAAAAACGTGCTAAAATAATGACGATTTTCACTAACCCTGCCTCTGTCGTACTCCTTGTCGTATTCATCCGAGTAACGGCGTGAAAAGCTCTTCTTAAAATCACTGTCTAGTTCCCGGTCAACTTGATTACGATCACCATCCCACGTAGAAACTACAAAATGATAATCAAACGTCAAGAACATCCATGTCAATCCAAGATTTCACATTCCACAAATGTTGGGATTTACCTTTACTACCGTAACCGTGAATAGTGTGATTTGCAAGCTCGTTGGCGGTACTAGAAAACCGTTTCCCGTCCCAACACGCTTTCTTGTTGATGGAATTATTACTGGATTGGTTCAACTTGTAGCCATCTTTCACATCATCATCCCAATTCTTGACAACAGCTATATAAAAACAACAACAAATATACATACACCAGTGTCTTGATTGTGTAAATTTTATTAAAATGCTTTCATTTGTACAACTAGTACCAACCTGAATTCGAATGGTTTCGTTCCTGCTCGAGCGATTCCTTCGTTCGTTCAACCCATTCGAGCTCGTAACCGCTGCTGCTGTCACTTAAATGTCGATCGCGATGCCTTTCCGTACTGTCGTGATGCCTAAAAGATGAATGTTAATTCAACAGAAGACGTCAATTGAACAACCGGGCTTCTAGATTATACAGGGTGTTCCTGAAAGATATAGTCAAACTTCAACCATGGACACTATAAATCAAAACAAAATGTCCATATAAACATGGGTGATGCTTTCCTTCCAAGATAACACAAGATGAAGTCACTTAAATGCATAATATTACTCTCAAAATTGCTGTTGGTATGCAAATGACGGACTGAGTATACATTTCCGAACCCATGTTTATAAGGGCTTTAAGCTTTGCTTTGTTTCGATGCATAGCAACCGTACTTACAATTTGACTAGAACTTTTGAGAAACTACCCTGTATAATAAAAGCTATAAAACCTGTACCTTTTGTGTTTCCTCTTCCGCTTTTTTGATTTATACGCATTGTCATCGCTACTTCCCGAGTCAGCATCGACGCTGCGTTTTTCGTCGTCCGTGTTTGGCTTCTCTTTCCGATGCCTTTTATGCCTCCTGTGTTTCCGCGAGTCCGTCCGATTCCCGTTTACAGCTTCGGCATCCCATTCCCCTTCGACTTTGTGATCAGCTTTACCATTTTTAGGAGTTTCGTGCGAAACGGTCGGCTTTTCCGTCGGTAAATGTTGCGTGCAAAACGATGTTGCGTTGTTAGCAATAGGTTGGTGTGACGTCACATCGGCATTGCCGTTCGTTTTTGCATGCGAACTGTTTTGCTTCGTGGAATGAGTCTCCCTAGACTGTAAAACGTTCGATTGGCACTTAGTTTTTGCCTTGCGCAAATCGTCAAACGCAGCAGCATTGACCGTCTTTCTCTTTCTCGATGGTTTGTGCGTTTCCGTGTCGCTGTGATACCCAGGACCCTTCCGACACTTTTCAACGTGATTGTGTAATTGGGAATCGTCGTTGCAATATTTCTTCCTAGGCAGCTGATTCTGGGTTTTATTACTGCGCTCGTGCTCTGTGATGGTCCAACCAGGGCAATGACGATCTGCTCTAGACAAACCATTCTTGTCGGTCACAGTCCAGCCCGTTGTCGAGTTGACGCTGGCATTGCTCCCTTCAGACGCCACCGAAGGTGATTGCTGATTGCTGTCCATTATCAACCAAGATGATGTCGCCTTTGCCTTTGTACCGACAGTCACCACAGCAAGCGGTTTAGTTCGATCGTTACACACGTTCGGTTCAGCAGACTCCAGTACATTTGGTTGAACAGAGCAAGGTACAGCTTCACTAGGAGACGTTTCGCGACTGCATTTTTTGGCACTACTGCTGCATGAAACCGAGATTTCTGGAAGGTTCGATGCATTTTGTTCCGGAAGAGCAGCCGTTGAACTTTTTGACAAAGTAACCGTCGCCCTCGGTTTGCAATGATTCTCCTGGTCCGATTCCTCCGAGGAATCCGGTATGTATGGCACTAAATTCTTCACGGCTTGCTTATCATTGACCAGCGCGGGAGTCGTCTCGCTCTTGACAGCCGAATTGTGATCTTCTTTTGACAACAACCACGGTTGCTCGACGTTGCTAGTCACCTTGCCATGCTTGATGTGCATGACAATGCGTGGATGCTGCTGATCGGCGGTGCCGTTGGGTCGACCGTTCTTCTGGCCGTTCATTTGTGCAAATGGTTGTTGCGAAGGAATCTTCAACCCAAAGGACACTCGCTCCCTAAGATGAACACTTAAACATTATTATAGGGAATTTTGCTTGTTTTTTAGTTTAAAAGTCAACCAACGCACCTGTTGTTTGGCAATGGAAACAAATTGTTGGCTGTGGATGGTTTGATGCTAACCGAATTCATCAGTGGAGAAACAGTCGGTTTTAGTTTCACTGGCATTGTACCATTGACGTTTGTCTTTTTCGAATCTGGAAGATAAACATTTATTTTCATTAAGATGAGCAATTGTGGTTTGCTTGGGTGAATGTTGTGAGGTGGTGCGTGTTGTCGTATGCGAGCGTAAATATTTGTTTGGAGGGGGGGGGGTAGACAATTTGATAGTTTTTGAAAAATTTGTTGGTTGTTAATTTTTGTTGCGGCTTGTCTGTTCTTGTTTGTGTTTTGTCACTTTAAAAAAACCTTTCAAAAAAGAAGACGAAATGCCAAGAGTTTGATGTGCGCATTTGGTCAGTTTTGTTTTTTGTGTGCACCATGTCAGTAAGGTGGCTTCTTATTGTTTTTTCATTATGTCATTCAGGGTGCAGGATTTAAAATTTAACGCCAAAAAAAGTAACTTGAAATACATACTTATAGTTCCGTTCATTGATGAATTCAACGATATTTGAGGCTGTGGTTTTTGCTACAAATATGAAAACAAAATTGTATAAAAACATTCTATTCAGTTGAAATTGAACAAAAACAAAACCTACCTTGGAAAACGATGGTGTCGAACTGTTCGGGACGCGCGTGTAGAACAACAAGTAAGCATGTTTACTCAACACGTAATTCAACGCCACTTGTTGAACCTACAATAATTAATAGTAATAAAAATTAAATAAGCATTGTTAATAATACGTCAATTTAAAATGTCAGCAAAAAAACAATGTTCTTACTTTGCGGTCGTCCATCATGTACCATAGATTGTTCGAGTTCCGAACAAAACAAAAATAATGCCCTGAATTGCATGAGGCACCTTCATGTACAAGAACAGCGTATAGCTGGAACATGATGGAGGGTCCCTAAATGAGAAAAAAAATGATTCAATCTTTAAAAAAAATAGTTTAACATCTATGTTGGAAACAATGTAGAAAAAACAAACATACATTTCGCTGTGACATGAAGGGCCTCATGTCAAACTTTTCAGGGAACGTTATGTGCTTGTTTATCTTACCACCAACCATACGATTGTAATCGAACCTGCAAATATCAAATAATTATTATTTAGTTTAAATTTATAATATAATATAACATACAGAGTTAAATATAGAACGTTCATCCCATGGGGGGGGGGGAGGTTAAACAACTTTTGATGTTTGACATTACCTTTTGAACTGGAACGTTGCTATATTTGGTGTCCTATGAACGCTGAATTTTTTCTGTGCGGGGCATTTGCGCTTACATCTTGGGCAAAAGTAAGCGTTTTCATTGTCCAAAATTTCAGGCTGGACAAATTTTTCCATTGCTTTTTCCAAGCTTGGAACATTCTGTTACATTATAGGAAAAAAATATTTGTAAGCAAAGTTCAACTTAACATGATACAGTGATATACAAGGTGTCCACCATAAGATGTCAACATATGGAAACTCTATTATTTTTTCATATCAGGACATACAAATGCAATGCTGGGTTGAATGGAAGAAGAAATTCAAGAAGTTTATGTAGGAATTTTGTTGTGCGTATCAAAGCCACAGTGGCGGTGCAGCCAGTCATTTTCCAAAATGACATCCCAGCGACAGTGGCAACGCAGCTAGTCATTTTTCAAAATAACAACTCTGAGCGACCAAGGACAAGTCGTGTGGTGGTATGCAAAAAACTGAATGCACATCACACGGGGAATGACGCAGAACTCATATAGATTCATTCAAATTTAGTTATGGTTATATACATATTTTCTTCAAACTGGGTGTGGTTAAAATCTCATGGTGGACACCCTGTATGATTACCTCTAAAGCGACAAATTTCACTTACTTTGATGTCTAGTATGATATCCATGAAATGATCATACGTGTCGCTCTTTTCTTTACAACGTAGACAAATAACTGTTAAAGATAACATTCAAAAATTTAAATGCGGCTCCTTATTGAAAAACAACCATCACAAATAACAATAAAAAACAAAAATGCATAATACCTTGGGATCGATGATATCCACCAAAAATGTGGTTAACAACAGTAGTTTCTAGACTTATCCTATCTAATCTAAATAAATGAATGAAAAAAAAAAGCTCAATTTAACATCTTAAAAACATTTTGACCTGTTTACTTTTCATGCGTAAACACTTACGACGTGGGAGAATATCCTTTCAATGAAGACTTCACCATCGACTCCATAACATAACGAAGGAATTCATGAGCATCTTCTTGGCGACCCCAAACCATGTGTTTCGCAATAGCTGTGAAGAAAAATTAGAACCAAACATAATTTAGCATCCATCAAATTTCAAATCTAGCCAGCTCAATCGGGTAACAATTTACATGTCTCACCTTTCAATTTTTGTAAGATGCACTGCGGCTTGATGGTTTCTCCATTTTTCTCTAATGCACGTCGAATGTGGCGATGCAGTTCACACATCATACAGAAACCAATGTTCTTGCCTGAAAAATAAACGAGTCCAATTCGGAAACCAATACAATAAAAAACAAATCCAAACGATGTTAGCAATACTACTTACAAATGGTAACATGCTCGTTGAACTCGATAAGATGATTAACCAACGGTGGCGTGTACGTGAGGCACTGAAGAATTGCGTTCAGAAAACAAGTGTTGTCCAGGTTTTCCAACCCAGCGCCAATGCGATAAATACGTTGCCATCCGAGTGTCACTTTGTTTGGCGGATGAATCACAACTTTAGGCATCGGAATGCCATCGTCGTCTAGTTGCGGACTGACGGAACAGCGTCCTTTGCTTCCTTCTCCATCAACTGCAAAAAATATATGTCGTGTTTAATCACCAATACTGTCAAATGAAAGTAAGAAAACAAACAATATCATTACCTGAACTCTTCTTGGAAGCGCTGGGACTACTGCAACCACCTCCATCGGGGTTGAGATGAATGTATTTCGATTTCAAATTCGTCAGTGTCAATGAGTAGTCATTTTCGGCTGGTTTAAATTCCACTTTAGACAGAAGAACCTTCTTTGCCGAGTTGAGCAGTTGCTGCTCGAAGCTAGCAGTCACATTAGCCTCGGAGCGTTTGTCTTCGAGCGATGCTTGAAGCAAATGCTCTATGGGGTCACAACTTTCCGCAGAACTGGCAGGCATCACATCAGCAAAATTACTCTCTACTCGTAATTATAATGTATCTACAAAGAAAAAGAAACAAATTGAGCACGAGTTACTACCTAAACCAATGTTACATAAAATCATATCATTGCATTACTGATCATTATATAGTGGAATCCGATTATTATGATCACTCAATGCTTTTTTGATAACATTAAACAATGGATAAAAACATATTAAAACAGTGTTTTGGGACCAACTGATTGTGATAACAATAGCCGATTGATAACACTACAGTATCCGTGATTATAATAACCGGATTCCAGTGCGACTGCACAATAAACATATTTTAGTACTGTAGCACAATAAATGGAGATTAAGAATTGTCAACTCTACGTAAGGTTAAACAGCAACAAAATACTTATTGCTAATCATATGGATTGGACTCCTACAATTCCTCCTATGAATGAATCGTACAGTCTGATGATTTAAAATCTAGTATCTTTCAATCCATTTTTAAGGGTAACCTAATATCGAGCTTCGTGATGTTGGGAGCTCCCTATCTTTTTTTATGCTGTTATTAAGAAATAAGAGAAAATATACAACACTGTAACCAGTGTTGTATTTCAGCGTATGCGAGGGTATATGTGTATAAAAAACTTTAAATTTTATTAAACCTTCTTACCAATTTCTATGAATATGATTTCTTGATTTATGATGACATGTACATTAATTGCAAATCTACAAACCAATTCTACGATTCCAAAGACATAGAATAAAATGTCACATGGAATAGAAACTGTGCCAATGGCTTTTTCCCTTTAGTTCACCTGCGGTGGTTTTGTGAGTCTCTATTGTGGGCAGCTGCTTGTTGCATTAACTTTTGTTTTTGCTTTTAACTAACCTAACTCGGTGACTATGGGTACAGATATCAGTTTAGATTACATGTAGTTAAAAAGACAAGGAGCCTTTCCTGTTAGCTCTCTGCCACTTTTGCTGTCTAATATTAATGACCTAGACTATGTTCATGTTGGACGGCCTACTACGCACAGGCAAACTAGGTCTATGATGTTGATGCCAACTTTCTTAGCTTTACATTAACAAAATGCTATTACTCTAAATGTACAATATTAGAAAACATGACTGGAACCCATATTGAATATATTTTTATCAATGTTATGTTCCTATCAGTCATTGTTATAATTTTGTTGCCAAATATATCTTTCACCAATATTGCTGCTGTTGAAAAAAAATAGGGATATCTCTTTCATTGTTTTACTTTATAATATAAAAAGTAAACTAAATTGAAAAATGCACTTTTTGTTTGCAAGCTAAAATTTAAAAAATAAAAAATTTCTTTACTATATTTATAATGTATTCATACAATGTGACATTACTGATCTACTGGCGTTTTAATTTGGTAGATTTTCTATTTTGAATAACTACACCAACGTGTCTTTTTTTTACCACATAAATGAGGTTATGTCTTTAAAGTTTCAACTGATACACACTATACTATTTAACACTAGCACGTAGTATGTTATCAATGAAGAAAGTAATACTTACACAAGGCGTTTTTGGAATATAAACACGCATTTCTAAAGCAAGCACATACCAAGCTAAGGAATAAATGAAAGCTACAGGGTGGCCCGGTAGCCGGCCATGGCGCAATGTGGCGCTTTGTTATGGCTGCGGTAGTGGTGGTTGGCAAAGTGAACACACATTTGGAAAGGAACACCGAAAAAACCCCTCCACCAGTAGACAGATGGCTCATAAACACCACGAAGCAGACGACTAATCCTATAGGATTCACGAAACGCTGTTACCTTAACTAAATAATTTACTGCTGCTACGTCTTCTGAGTGTAGGATTTCACAATACTCACCATCATCTCGCCCATGCTGTGATCCACCAATACTACAAAATGAATCATGTGCGGCCGGGCACCTCACGCAGACGCTTCGCTTTTTTGGCTTTGCAATTGCTGTTTTGGGAGCTAGAAAAATGACGCAATTTCTGTGTGAACCGCGCTTTTGCACGGGTTGTTGTTTTTTGTTAGTTTTGTTGAATAGCCACGAATTAATAGTTTTGTCTCTCCGTGTGGTGATGAAGACGAAATTGGCTAAAGAAGAGGAGGGGGGGGGGCGTCGTTGAAAATGTAGAAAAAATGTTGTTTTAAAGTGCTGTCATCTGGTGACTGACACGAGAAATTGTCAACTATTAAAACGTAAACCAATCAAGAAGTGGCTTACATCGTTCATGTCATCTGTATAAAATTAGAACGGCTATATGATTGGTGTTTCATTTCTATTGGTTTCACGTAATGCAGGATTTACTTAGTAAAGATTTGACCTTATTTAGTGCAACCTGCTGAATGGTGCATTCATTTTGACATCATCAAAGAAATTAGTTTACGGCGTCGAATAGTTTTATGAGTGAAGTAAAATATCGGGAATTATTTTAACATTTGATTTTTAAATTAATAAAATTAATATGTTTTAACAAATTACTAACATTATTTATTATTTAAATAGAAATAAGCTCACAAGTAGCTGTTTCATCAAACGGTTCATTATATTTTAGATATGAAAAATAATAGTCAAATATAAATTACATCAATAAAAATTATTTTAGTTATATATCACTAAAAAGGTTTTAAAATCATCAGGATCAATGACATCATTTAACCACGTCGTGCAGCCTTGGAATTCATTTTCTACCAATAAGAAATCAGTTTATGTTGCATTTGGGTAGATTTGAATCTTAACTAAAACCTCATTGGTGTATTTCGAATTATTCCACTTGTTTAAAAATGCTCGTGAATACAAGATATTTCAAATTGCTTTTCGCGGTTGACATTTTTTTCTACAAAAACTTTGTAAACGTTAAAATCAATAATCATGTTTTAATTGCTTTTTATTTTTATGATTTGTCATTTAATTGGCTCCAATATGTTTGGTCACGCCCACAAACGATGTTTGTCAACCCAAACAAACATGGCGATGTTAATTCGATGTCGGCTGGGAAGAAGCTGGAATTGGATGTCTTGTTGGTGTTTGAATAGGTTGTCATCACCTGTTCCTTCATTTTCGACATTCCAGTCATCACGACCAAATATCTCACACAACTCTGCATTGATGAAACAGGTTGAGTGGCTCGTAGGCAGACGCTATTTGGTCCAAAGTCGGTCAGAAGACGTGAGCAAAGCAGTCAGTTCCATTTCGGAAAAGTTCTCCGAAGCTTTAGAACTGCTAAATGAAGCTGTGAGTAGGCTTTGAGAGGTGTTCGTTGTTCCTTTAATAGTGTAGAAATGTCAAGTGTCATCTCGAATGACGTGGCATATGTGTGAATAGGACTGGTGTTTTGTTATGTAGTGCCTTGTGAAGTAATATGACCTCCGACTTTAATTGTCAAGTTTTCTAAAAAATTCAGCGATCGTTTTACAAATATTAAACCGTGTAGATAACAAATCTCGGAGTTTATGCTGCTAAATGATACAGCAGTGCTATTTTGATATGGAGGCTAGGTAACTTAAGCTTAGTTAAAATAACAACAAACTTATTGAATCACAGTGATTCAACAATCATTTTGTCGTACTTTGATACGGTATTTTTATTTTTTAAATACTGTACCTGACCTCCATATCTATAAGAGTAGATGCAAACTTGAGATTCCCCAAATGTACATTTATTTAATTTAGATTTTAGTGGAAAGTATTTGAACAATTTTACGTGTGAATGGTAAATAAGACTACATAACTATAGTCAACACTTTGTAGCCTTTACAAGTGGTTATTCACAAAAAAAAATTCTAGTTTTCCGTTACTTTTTTAAAGGTATAAAGTAACTATTAGGGCGATATGCTGCTTGGGATGACGCACTATACGTGTTTATTGGTTTGGGAGCCAGCTCGTGATGGTCTGGTGGTCGGAGCATTCACCCCTGGAGGCAGTGGTCCTGGTTCGCCTTCCACTCGTGCCGGGTGGATTCAGTTTTGGGGTTTGACATCATGAGGGCAGGTTTTCTCAGGCTTCTCTTATTTCTTTCTGCATCATAATGTGGATATGTCGCAATAGGGGACTTGAACATTTTTTAAAAACATTTTTAAAATTAAGAATTATGTGATACATTATCTGTATACATGATTTTTTCTTAAAGTGATTTTTCAATTTTTTAGAACTTTTCAAACATAGTGCACCTTGTCGTCTGCTATAAACGCGTTCCCTATGCTGTCACGTCATTGGACAGATTACGCTCTGTGTACCCATGGGTGGTAGCTTCGCACCAGCGGCCGCTCAACCAAGCACGTGCGGTTGATCTCGTTTTGAGACTGTCGTTCATTTCGTAATACTTTTTAGTTTTTACGCTTTTATTTAATAAAGTAAATAAAGAAATAACCAAATAAATGGGTTCTTTATATAGTTCTAGACAAAGTACAAGAAAGAAATTTAATAATTACCAAAATAAAATAAAACTGCATAAAATAAAATAATCAATGAATAATTAATTAATAAGATAAATAAAAGAGTTCATACTAAATAATCAGGATAAATCTAATAAACGTGAATTAAATAGATTTAAGATTAGATTCTAATACCAGATGATGTTTACTTTGCAATGAATCGATTTCCTTTCAATACTATCAATATGAGGAATAATTTACCAACAAAAATTTGGAAAATTTCTTTTACTTGTAATAACTCAAAAATGCAAAAAAAAAAAAAAATATGTATCTATTTCAATTCCTACCACTCAAAAATCACATTATTCATAGTTCTGTTTGATGTCTTTATATTGATTTGTACCTGATTATTTTATCTCAATAGGACATTTTATATAAAAATAAATAAATAAAAGAGAGTAGGTGAGTATCGTAAATTAATAATTACTGCACAATATACACAAAAATTAGCAAAATATACAAATACATTTTGTTTTTGTATATTATCAAATTGCGTCGTCTTCCACCTCGGAAAGAGACGACGTGTTACTGTGGTACATAGCAACAAGCATCGCTGCTTAGCTAATATGCTAATTCAATATATGCTCTTAAAGCAGTGTTAAATTTAAGCGGTGTTCTGATTGTTCAGATTATTTTCTTTTCCAAAATAGGTTTCTGAAGTAAAAAGTCCAGTTTTAATGGACGTGTTGTTATTCTCTGGTAGATTTTCAGTTGTATATTAATTTTTATGTTTTTAACTTGTGGTTGTCGAGTGTTTGGAAGAATAAGTGTTGGCATAGTAGGTGATGTTGAGATTGTACGTCTGATGACGTCAGACCAATGGTTGCGCGGTTCTTGGTCACATGATAACACGAAAAAGTTGTAATTAAACTCTTTATTAAATAAATTAAGACATTAAGTCATATAAAAATTATTGTATAGTGTTTTTTTTTACTCATAATCTATTGAAAAAACCACTGTTTAAATGCTTTTAAAAAATGTGCAAGTCCCCTATTGACTTTACCACGATTTTACAAATGTGATTCATCTGCAACTGGGATGTCATGAAAAACTAGCTGCAATGTTCAGTTGTTTCTGATTGCCACTGACACGATCAACTTGAATTGAAGCAACCTGTGACTCATACTTCTTTTGGGTACAATGGCTGCCACGCTTCGCTAAATGACCGTCACATAAATTTTACAAACATTTGAAGGCTTACCCAGAATAACTTTGCATGTGACAAAAATTCAAAATTGAGATTATTGTACAAAATTGTTCTACATTTGGCTGGATAGTACTGCCATCACCAAGAAAAAAAGAACACTGCATATTTCTGAAACTGAGAGTTTAAACCGCGCTGGGGGTAGAAAAACGTTGCTTTAATATTTAAGACTAGCGCGTTTGCAAGATACATCATGGTTTTGCAATCAAATACAAAAAGAGTAGCATGGGTGGGTCACTGTTAACGTTCCCACCTGCTGTCGTAGGGACCCGGGATCGAATCCGACAAAGGATGAGAGTTTTTTATTTTCTTCAAAAGATGCTTCAGACAGCCAAACGGACAGACAGAGAAACTTAGACAAATATTAGTAAGATTCAAAAGATGCTGCAGACAGACAAACTTAGACAAATATTAGTAAAATTTAAAAGATGCTTTAGACAGACAAACTTAGACAAATATTAGTAAAATTTAAAAGATGCTTTAGACAGACAAACTTAGACAAATACACCTATACCTCGCTATTCAGCCTAAATACGTTCCGGAAAAGTTGGACGGAAAGCGAAAAGCCGTATAACGAATCAATTATTTTTGATTATTGACAGCATTTTTTTGGCCGTATAACGAAACATTGTGGGCTGTAAATCGAAAAAGTGCCATAATTAAAAAAGGCCGTTATAACAAAATGCCGTATAAAGAGCGGCCGTATAGCGAGGTATAGGTGAATTAGTAAGATGGCAGACACCCGAGAAGAGTAAACATGATGGCTAATAACTTAAAACATGATAGAAAAGGCAAAAAAAAAAAAAAAAAGAAGCCGTAATCCACAAGCAAAAATGGAAGGACAAAAAGGCCAAGCGTCTCTGAGCGTCAGGGAAGAAATATAAAACCCACTATGAAGTGTTAAAATCTGCTGTAAAGCCACTTGAAGCGAGTTGAGTAACATTACACTATACATCATATTCAATATGCATCTTGAACAAGTTAAAGCCTCATTTACACGATGATTGATGTTAAATTGAAAGAAAACATCATAAATGTTATTATCATGAGAGCACTAATTACATGGTGATTGCATGTCATTTTAGCTATCGTGTACATGTCGACGATCATAAGCAGACTACGAGTGGATACATGTTGTTTACATGATGGTAGATGGTGTGATAGTTACTCGCAACTAGGGTTGGAAATAAATATCATAAAAAGTTGACCATTTGGAAATGAAAGGGTTTTATTTTTTCGGTAATCCTGATCGAGAACGTTAAATAATAATTAAAAAAAAAAAAAACGGCCAAATACAATCACATACCTACGTCGAGCAACCTGTTTTCTCGACTGTGCCAGTGTTGTAGAATAACGTTGCATGTTCATGTTGAACATGCAACGTTATTCTATCACCTGGCACTAACTATTTCTTCCATTTATAACAAACAATTTTTTGTTAACTATAACATATATACATTGTTTCAACATTGGTCATCCTAAAATATGACGTAACTTGTATCACCAAAAATGTAAACGTACACTTGGGATTTACTCGAAACTGTGATTTGTTACATGCAACGTTTTTCCGGGCAAGCCTTCGATTAGCGATATGTCAAGTAATACAAGTGATTTTAATCACCAGCATACCAAACGAAATGGGTAGCATAAGTATCTATCTACTTAACTTAAATGTCTAAAATAAAACAATGAATTTTTGTGGAAATAAGTGAAACACAATTCGCACTTATTTTCGCTAACATGAAAAAACATACAATTTTAAGGTACGGTACTTTTGGGTTACCTGACCAAGAGCCACCGATGGCGCTGCTGCTCGATGGTGGAAAGTTTGATCGATCACTGTTTGGTACACTTTGATTATTGTGATAAACAGGTACTTTGGGTTATGCTGACAGATTACTGGGTTAGGTTAGGTCTAAGACAAACGCTTAAGTCAAAACGGAGGACAAACTCTTAGCAGGATAAGATAAACGCTTAATCTAACCCAGTAACCCGTCATCAAAAACCCAAAACAATGATCGATCAAAAACCCAAACAGTGATCGATTGAACTCTCCACCATCGAACAGCAGCGCCATCGGTGGCTTATGGCCAGGTAACCCAAGAGTACCAATTTTAATATAATTTATACTATTAATAAGTAGTTCTGTTAACAGTAGACTTCATTTCAATAATAAATTAATTTTAAAAAATGAAAAAAAAACAAATTAACACCGTGGGATTCGAACCAAGGACTTTTGCGTTATGAGTTCAGCACGCAACCCATGTGGCACATACAGATAATGAATTGCAAAACACATAGAAAACCAAAAGTAAAGAAACATAAGTAAATAATAAATAATGTGATTGCAACCAAAATTAAATACATATTGTGGGTTACACGTCTCAGTAACTTGTGCAAGTTTGAAGTAACTTTGCTGAAGCGTTCGCAAGTTATCGCAACATTTACAAACGCACACACAGACAAATGCAATTTCGTCCTACTTCTCAAAACATAGACCTCACTATGTTGGGTCAAAAGTTAAACTAGCTGTAATAATGAAAGAGTAGTCTATTATTTATGTTTTTACTTTATTAAATTGGATACGAATCAAACATTTAGTAATTGGTAAGCCGTATATGACTTTCGGATCTCGTATTTGACATGCATGCTATAACTGAAATAAAAATATGTGCGGGTCATAAATTAAAAAAAATACGATGCTTTTGTAACCACCTGAGGTCATGCAGAGATGACGTCACACATAAATTGCATGGAGTTAAAGCTCACTGGTTTTATACAAAATTAACATACGAATCAAATTAAATTGAATGATACTGACCCTCGAATAGACGAAGCTGCTAGTCCGATCATGGTTTTAATTTCTTCATCGCAATTGGTACATCCATCTTGATCACCGGTACTGAATATTCCTGAATTCATATATAAAAATCATAATTAATTAATTGATTATTATGTATACATCCTAGAAAAAAAACATAACAACAATGAAAAAAGTAATACAAAAGAAACAAGACAAAATATGATGCATGTAAATAATATGCATGTAAATGTAAAATATGTGCATGTAAATAATACAAAACTTCAAGAAATTAAAAACTGCCAATTTGTGTTATTTTAGTTGTGTGCGCACACATTTGTAAACAATCTTTTCTAGGACATAGTGGTCTAACATGTCATCTAGTTCCAAAAAATCTCTATTTGTAGTGACACTTTTTAATGATTGTTTTTTTTTAACACTTGTAACATTTGAAGGCATTGGTGCAGAAGGGTGTTAAGTTACATTTGGACACTTTTGAGGAAGACTTGTTTAAAATTCTGTACTATGATTTGATGTTTATGGACCATCTAACACTTATTGCACTATTCTTTGTTTATACAGCAGATCCTCGAACGGCTCGAAACTTGAACAAAAATCTGCGTTTGAAACTCGAATAAAACTCAAAATTCGAATAAAAAATTAGGTGATCGTTTAAAAAACAGACAAAACCAAATGACATAATATAGGTTTCGCTCCAATGAAAATTTATGTGGTGGTAACCATAATCATTAACTAATTATACATTACTTTTATGTAGGTTTATTTACTATTCGTTTTTAAATACACAACTGTTGAGATTAAATATACTATACTGGTTTCAACATTATTTACCAATATGGTTTTTTTTTATATACGCACTTATATTTTCAAATGCCTGACATAACATTTCAATATGTCAAAAATAAAATTCCTATTGAAGAGTTTAGTGAAAAATGAAAACAGAAGTTCAAATTTAATCCAGATTTTGTTTTTCAATACAGAAAAGTGATAAAATCCGGGTTAAATCTGAACGTTGTAAGAAATAAGAATTTTACCTGTGAATAGCTGCAAAACGCATACGATACAAACGATGAATTTTATCATTGTTCTTAATATAATTAATGATAAAATTAATGATGAAAATTTTGATCGTTAACCAAACTCAAAAGTGCAATATATTTTTCCTGAAATATAGAGAGCAAATGAAACTTGAACATTATGTAGCTTGTTATTTATCACGAGTATGGACAATAAACACAAAAGTCATGAAAAGAATTATTCATTTTTAGTTTGGCGATGTTATTTTCATATGGTAATTTTTGGTTGGAAATCCGTAAACAAGTTTGTTTGTTTTTTTTTTAGAATAAAAAATCAAACAAGTGTCCATTTATTTTGTGTGAAGTTTTCATATAAATGTGGGAAATAACAAAATTAGAAAAAACAGTTTTGTTTATGTGCAAGGACGTACTGGTTGTGGACGTAATAGGGTTTGGTAAACATTGTAAATCATGGAAGTTTTAGGCAACTACTGTGTTTATGTATATATGTGTTGTAAGCTATGTTTATACTGCAAACATACGGTCATGGGCGCCGCCAGGAATTTTTGTAAGGTGGTGCATCTTTCATACTACAGTACATACAGTATGTTGCATAAATACAAGGTGGCTAAAAAAACGATACCGATGTTTAAAAAGCGATATCTCGTGAACCGTTGATGCTAGCAGAAAAATACAAATACTGCATGAAATCCCAATTTAAGTTCTTTACAATGACATAAGTCTATATGATGACTCCTATAGTTTTTTCACAATGGTTGCGAAAAAAACTACCTTGTAAAACTAATTTCATAAGTTCAAAGAAAGTACGGTTCCGATTTAATTACCATCGTTGTACTGCATGGTGTGGATGACTCTTTGGAGATACGAACGAAGTTCAGACCTTGATGGCTAACTGGAGTCTGGACCCACTAAAATAAAGCGTTACTTTCACCATTTTCTTGAACAACGATGAACAACGATGAACGATGAACAACGTTCAACAATGAAAACAGTTCAACAACGAATCCACTGTAGAATGGATCCAAAAAGAGATAATCGGTTTTTGTGGGCAAAACTATCGGGTGTTTACTAAACACTTAAACCTGAAATACCTAAACACTGTTTAGGTTTTTGAAGCTGTCGGGTCCGGGGTCTTGATCAACTTGTTTAATTAATATGCTGTTCTGGTTGTGTGCTTTTGTGAGCGCCATATGACAAGCCTTTGGGCAGCGGGTGCACCTCTCAAAATAAAGTACGGTAGGTACTTTATTACCTACCGTACTTGGTGGGCAAAAGGGACAGCACCAAAAGGTGACATCAAGGCCAAATTTTACGACCATTACGTCCACAATGTCTATCTCTTCGAAATAATCTGATCAGTCATTTTGTCTGTACCACAAAACAAAACTACTTTGTGATTGGTCAAAGCTCAAGAGACACAATTACCCAACCAATCATGAAGTTGTTTGGTTTAGACTAACGCGAAACACTGACTGTTCGGATGATTTGGATAAACATGACTAATCAGCATTTGACTTTCAGTGTTATGCAATCCGTTTTGCTCACAAACACTAAATAACTGATTGTAACTCTGGTTTGGTCCACTCACACAGTGCAGTACAGTAGTCGTTGTTAAACTGCCTAATTCAGAAAAATGGCAGAACTAAGGCTCCATGTTAGTTAATCCACCTACCCATTAAAGTTTGAGGTTCGTGTCCCCAAAGAAACATTTACTGAGTGCAGTACAGCGGTGGTAATTAAATAGGAAATTTTCTGAATTTCCTTTATATAAGCATATTCGTACTTGAAAAATAGTATAAAAACATTTTTAGGGTATGGTTTTAAAAAACATGTTTAGGTCATTGAGACTACATTATGGAAGAATCATAACAATGGATAACATAGAATTGTAAATCATTGGAAAGCGTTTTTAAATGTTTTCTGTAGTACTGTATTTTCCCGCTAGCATCAGCGGTTCACTAGCGGTTCCTTGAAGATTGGTAGTTTTTTTGGACCACCGTGTAGGCTATATAACGACTACTACAATTTTTAATCTTTTGTTCTACCTACATGGTCATTAAACATCCTGGTTTTTGATTTTGTTTAATTTGCGTATATTTATTTTTAAAATTGACATTTTTTTTATTGAAAAAATCATCAATATAACTTCAATATAACTTTAGCAATTGAAGATGTCAAGGAGACAATTCTATGTTGAACCTACTGACACGCAATTTTGGTGAGATAAGTGGAGCCATTCAGTTTTCATTGGTTGGGCAAGAAGTTGACTTCACAATTTTCCATAAATTGCTTAAATTATAACGCAAACATTGCGTGTGTCAGCTGACTTTTATACATATTTTTCAGAAAAAAACAAAAACAAAATTACTTAATGATTATTTAATTAAATCCAAAATTGACTTGATTGATTAAAACTTTTGTGAAAGCACCCTTTTATGAGATATAACATAAACATTTTACAACAAAAAAGTAGTAGAATTGTCTCCATTTGTGCACTGCATAATGTCTTCAACTTATACAAGGAAAGAAATATTTTAAAAAATTATTTTATTTTTTGTTTATTGACACATTATTGTTGTATGAAACGAGAGTTATTCATGAAAAGACGTATAGATCATATGTGAAACTGTTTGAAAACATCCTCTTCTGGTTCTGGTGCCTCCATGCATTTCAAATCAGGTGCCTCCATGCATTTCAAAGCATGCAGACGTCATAACGTTTGTACAAAAAGATAATAGGATATCAATTTACATTACAATGTACAAGGTGGCGCAAAATAAGTTGAACTATTTGTTTTCTCTGTAACTTTAGAACAAAATGTAATAAATTAACTATCTAAAGTCTAAACGAAGAAAAAAGTTTGATTCTAGAAACGTTTTCACATCATATGTGAAAAGTAATAACAGCTGAATGATCACCGCGTTTTTGTTTTTAGATATGTGCACTTTTCACGAACTTTGTCGTTAATTTCCCAGAACGTCAGGAGATAGCGTAACTAAATCATATAGCCTCTATGGTTTGAGAGGTTTTTGGTATATACTTTATCCTTTACAAAAACATTTGAGACAGTATGAACCTT
The DNA here is from genome assembly GCA_034695005.1 of Cryptops parisi. Taxonomy (NCBI): domain Eukaryota; kingdom Metazoa; phylum Arthropoda; class Chilopoda; order Scolopendromorpha; family Cryptopidae; genus Cryptops; species Cryptops parisi. Next base: position 13,750 of record JAQIWH010000867.1, on the reverse strand, counting down.
GGAAGTATGAACCTTCCAAGGATCATACTTTCTTTCACTGTTTAGATTAGATATTTTAATTATTATACGTCGGTTTAAAGTTACAGAGAAAACACACGGTTCAGCTTATTTTGAACCACCCTATATTACTGTCAAAGCATGGAGAAGTGTCCTTTATCTATATCACCAAAAATCTAAATGTGTCAAAAATGGATTTGCCTCCCTATTTTAAGCAACTTACTGTGTCTTCATTTAAACTTTCATATTGTCAAATTTCAAGTTTTTGATTAAAGAAAAAAATCTAGTAATGTACGAGTACGTTTATACATTAAAGGAGTTAATAAAAATGAACCGGATTTTGAAACACAAATGAAGCTAACTTTTTTTTTGAGTCAAAGTCTGGTTGGTCATTGGCGATTTCAGATAATTAATTTGTGTTGTTGTTACTATTAAGGGCGATTGTCACGTTACGAATTTGGATTTATTACTCGGCCAGTCGGAAGGCAGTATTGTCATGTGACAAGTAAGTAAGTAACCACACTGCCTTCTGATTGACCGAGTGATGAATTCGAGTGATAACTTATAGAACTTATAAAACCGAGTGGTGATTCAGGCTGGAGCGAAGTGGAAGCCTCAGTATTCTCCACTTGCTGACAATTGTTGGTGAACGCCTAGCGTCGTGAATAGTTGACGAATAGAGTTCAACTTTGGCATGGACATAGTGTTCGTAGCTGACAAGTTGTACCATTGTTGACATATTGGTGAAAATATTAATGCCTGGGAGGTATAGAAGGTGTGGCCTATCACCATTGTGTGGACATGAGGAGAAGGAGGAGCTATCTTGATTGACGTGCTACGTCATTGACGTGCAAATCCGTGGGAGACAATGTTAATAAAACGGAATGACGTGTGGAATGACATGTAGACATGGCTCTACAATTGGTCGAAACTGCTCCACAAAATCACGCGACTCAAAATACATAGCAGAAACATCTGGATCTGTGTAGCGCAATTTTCAATGATTAATGTCAACAAAGTTAAACCATGACGTCACTAAGTGGCCTGGTCATGGTCAAATACAACTCGAATGATAGAACATTATTCAAAATCAAAATCATTTTCGAGTCATGATGGGAAGGTTAATTAATCTACCACTACCAATTCCACTAGAGTTCAGAACTTTAAATAGCCTATAAAGTTTATTTATCGACATTTTTTAAACTTAGCGTAGCTTGGCAGCCATGTTTGTTTTTACCCCAAAATATGTGCAGGATTTCCATTCACACATATCGAGGCTGATTGGTTTTTGTTCATCCTAATTCGGAAAGAATTCCAACTCTTTGGAATTGAAAACATTCGGACGGACAAGGTTTACGTACGTTTTTTACTAATTGTGACATCATCATTTGTCCCATTTTTCGATCCGAATTTTAAAAAAATCGGACGGATGAGGAAAATCGCACGAAAAAGGCTAATTGTAAAATAAGCTGTAGAACTATAACTGGCCTGCTTATTGAACCGAGTTTTTCGTTTTCAAGACTTGATGCCATCAATAAATTCAGGAAAAGCTGCAAGAAAAATCTCGTTAACTATTAGAACTTATTAAAACTTATTAACTATTCTCTATTATACTCTTTGCAAAGGTTACAATCCTAGCACCGTTAACATCACAATTGTACTTACTGATATTTCCAAGGCTTTCGACTCTCAATAGAAATTCTGTTATTCAGTCTTGTGTTAAAATGGGCATATGGGGTAATACTATAGCCATACTGATTAACTATTTTTCACAAAGATCCTTCTGCATAAGAAAAAAATGAGTCGACAATTAACTCATCCCAAGGGGTAGTCCAAGGCTCATTCACCGTCACATTTTTTTATCATTTAGTGGCCAATGATATCCATAATTTGAAACTTAGTGCTAAACTTTTCACCTATGTAGATGCACTGATCACTCACTATCTTTTCTTCGTGACTTAATCATAGATGAACCTACAACCCACCCGTACTCAATATCAATATACTTTATGTCAGCCCTTTGTTTCAAAGTATATTTTTTATTTATTTTACACGATCCTTAGAATCAAATACAAAACAATACGTAATAACAAAAAAAATACAAATTTACTATAATTCACGGGTTTAAAAAGCTTTTTATCAAAGGTTGAAAAAATAGTGGAAAGATTAGTAGTGTCAGTGGATCGCGAAAGCGATCTTAAATATAATGGTAACACATAATAATATGTTTGCTCGTTTTCCATTTAACACTTTAAGCTTTTAAATATTTTAACACTTTTATGGAACTCACTCCAACTGCAATTCGAAAAATTTGTTTCACTTGTACATATGTTATCTGTATGACTTGTACAAGTAATTGGATCTGTATGGGATCTTTTTATCCCATTCGGGTGCGACATTTTGAAAAAGAAACAAACTCCAAATGTTACAATGACAACAAGAAAAATCGTTATAACGTACATGTCATTAAAGAAACGTTTGGAGTAGATTAACTTGGTTTATCAAATAAAAATTATTCAATTATGTGACCATTATACGGTATTTACTTGTTTCTCCAGCCTGAATTTGTGGCATTCGCATAGCGTTAAGCCGTCTCTACATATTATTCCACACGTCATTCAGCTCTATTAACGTTGTTTCCCGCGGATTTGCACGTTAATGACGTAGCACGTCAATCAAAACAGCTCTTCATGTCCACACAATGATTTTAGGCCACACCTCCTATACTTCCGGGGCAATAATAATTTCGCCAATATGTCAACAATGGTGCAACCTAGCAACCTTTAACTTTACCAAAACCTTGTCATCTACAAAAACTATGTCCATGCCAAATTTGAACTCCATTCGTCAAATATTCAAGACGCCAGGTGTTTAACAACAATTGTCAGCAAGTGGAGGATACTGAGGCTTCCGCTTCGCTCCAATCTGAATAACCACTCGCATTAGTTAAAGAAGAGATGTGTATTGAACATTGCGCTACAATTGTTTTCGTGTCATCATTTCTAAATAATACAGTTCAACAACTATTTACGTAGAATTTACATTGCAGAGATTAATTATTTAGAATATATAAATTATACGGGATAATGTGTGTAGTTTTCTATGCAATTTTATATAAGAAATTTAAGTATCCGTGGATTTTAGTATCCGAGATTTCCGGAACCAAACCATCGGAACCAAACCATCTTCGGTATTCCCCTTGGATACCGAAGGCGCACTATATTGTGAAAAAAATATTTCTTTTATGCAAGGACGTGGTATACATACACACAATTGTTTTATAAGCATTTATTGAAAATTATAGGGAACAAATAAAGTGTATATAAAGTACCATAAACAAATAGTGTCAACTAAACTGCTATATCTCTCATTTTAAAACTAAAAATTTTGTGAATTTAAAAAAGAAACCAAGTTTAAGTAATGTGGTAGTTTACAATAGTCTACCGGCTGTAGCTTTTTTGCGCCGAACAAATTCCGGTTTAAACTTCCGGTTTTCGTACATACATAAATTTTGAACTGTTTTGTGATATTTTCAGTACCGTATTGAAGTTGAGAAAATTCTTTTGAGTGTATTTTTTAGGGTGAGGATTTGAATATACTGGATTGATGCAAAATCACCGACCGTTTTTTTACAAGCTTTCTAATTTATAAAAGCGGTCGTTAATTTTGCATCAACCCAATATGATTAGATTCCCGATGCGTAACTCGCAGCTTAATACCATACTATAGTCCTAAACTAAACTTCCACCAATAATGAAATAATATTACACCTTAAAAATAATTATCACAATACTGAATTCGATTTTGATTAGAATACATGTATGAGTTATTCAATCGTATTCCGCTTCTGCACAAGTGAGGTAACTAATGGGCTCTTTTAACTCATCACTCCGGAGAAGATCTTTGAGAGGACCTTTGACAAAAAACTTGACGATGACACCGAAGACTTGTTTGACAAAATCTGGACGAGTTATGAATTCACACAATTTGGCAAAGAATTTGTCCCCTTCACACTTTAGTGACAGAGCTCCATAAGAAGTGTCAGTGATGATGGCATCGAGTATGTCGTGTTCAAAGTTTTCCATGTCGAGACTGACGTTGAGAATGACCATCAATTCGGACCATTTCCCTTTAACGTGGAAATTTTTGAAATTCACGCCCAGTGCTGGAATGGGAGGGCAAAGTTGACCCTGTTCGGCTGCCGATTGTTTTCTGAAATATGCATAAGCTACATTAAATTATATTATTACTATAGGTACGTTTGGTTTGAAGACTCACGCGCTTTCTAAGCGTCAGGGACCCATCTTTGGTAGGGCCCACAAAATACAAAACAAAACCATTGAAAACGTATTACATTGCGATACTGATTATCAAAACGCTTACCAAATAGATTTCACTCTTATTTTAAAACAAGTAACTAGCCCATCAAAAATGACGGAAGCTTTCATTATGCAATTCATTGTTTTAACTTTTGTTGCTTCCCAACATTCGTTAGTTATTTATTGCTTTGTTGAAAACGTTTCAGCTTCTTACGCTTTCTGATTTTCGCGTAATTTTTGTCATGACAGATGATCCAATGTGGATTTTATATTATAGTACTTGTAGATAAACATTATTAACGTATCAAGATTGGCAACATATTAATGTGAAGGTATATATGCCGGAAGCGTTCGAAATGGACGCTATAAAATACAATTACCGGTACTATAAAACGCAAGGTGTTCCAGTAGCCATACTTTGTTCAGGGTGTTTACAAGAGTCACTATCTCTATTTGTGAATGCAGGCAAATTTCAAATAAATGTTTCAAAGACATATGTAACTGCAAACTAAAACTGCATATGCAAACTGCATAAACATAAGCTGTAGGCAAATTTAAATTACAACAATAAACAAACTGCATAAACATAAGCTGTAGGCAAATTTAAACTACAACAATGAACAAACTGCATAAACATAAGCTGTAAGAAATCTAGACGTGGTTACCATACCAACCACGGGGGTTAATTTCTAGTATGTATATGTCTAGTATGTTTATACTAAATAAAAAAATTATAAAAATTATTTGAGTTGGGCTATACATTTTGAAAATTTGATATACCACCGTATGTAATTGTTGGTTTATAACATATGGACTTGCTTCCGGTTACTTGTGTAAGTTTTATTTTAGTGAAGTTTGCGTACAACGTAATCCAGGCATAAATCCAGGACTACAGTACCACAGATGTTGCTTAAAAAAGAATACAATATTTTATAACATAATGGATGTAACGAAGAAATGTACGAACAAAGATGTAACGACATATACATATTGATGTCATTGATGCTTGCATTACTATGTACTACGAACTCGCGCATTTTTTAATCCAAATGCTGAATGCTGGGGTATGCGATTGGTACGTACATCGTTAATAAGCGAATGAAAATGTATACTATCGCGACTAAGCTTACTAAGAGAATTTCTTTCATAAATCGAAACGTGTTGATAAGATTGTAATAATACTGTACTCACAATAATTCTACAGGGTCGTCAACGTGACAATCAATGTTTACAACGACAAACTTGATTGTCATGGATTGAAAATATCGGTTTTTGCTCGCTCTGGTCAAACACGATGATTTAGGCTTCAGATGCAAAGTGGACACGTTCGTTATCATGATAGTTTGGCAGATAGATACATCTTTCTGTTTAATTGGTTCTTGTCTAACAAATCACATTTCAATTAGCAAGGCTCAAGTGCGACTTATAAATAAAAAATTAGAATAATATTTGTTGTTGATATTCACCCTCGAATAACCGCAGCGGTCAATTCGATCAATGATTCAATTTGCTCGTCACAATTAACACATTCTTTTTTAACCTTTTGGGCGCTTAAACCTAAAGTTAGATATAAAAATAAAAATATAAAGAACAAATTGGTTAATAATAAACCAGAACTGAAAGTTATGAAACGTTTTTTTTTACAAAAAATATTGTACGGTAATTAATGTTCAAATTTGAACCGATTTTGTTTGAACGTAGTGAAGCTATGAAAATCCGGCTTGTATTTGAACTTAATGATAAATAAACATTACCTGTGAATGAAATCAACTGCCACATGCAGATAATGATAACGATAAAATTTATCATTATTTCTTATAGATTTACAAAATTTAAAATTGTTGAATTGTTAACTGGACTTAAAAATGTTATGCTCTTCTTGCTGTGATCTTAAAACATAGTATGGTATATTTTATCAAATATTAAATAGTTTAGTCTTATATTACATCATCTACTTGTAATGGCATGACTATAAAATAAAAGTTCGAAAACTTGAAAAGAATATTTTATTTATATTTCATTTGGTATTTTAATTCTTGCATTCGCAATGTACATTTGGTTTTTTGTTTTTGCATTGTAACGTATTATAATTTGGTTGTTGGAAATCCGTCGACATTTTTTAAAAACTAGTTACCTGTACTATTTTATGCCATGTTTTTATATTTAAATCTAAAATAAAAGCATTTTTGAAAATAGTTTCCTTTATATATTTTTACGATCCATAAGATCAAATATAAGTTATAATATATTAACAGTTGATATAGTGTTCAAAACGCTTCGAATGACTTGATTTTTAGTGATGGGAATCGGTTATTACTTTGTAATAGTGTTCTTATTCGAATATATGCAATGTTTTAAACAGTTCCAATAAATACAGTGGACCCTCGAATGGTTTGACTTATTAACAACTTCAGATTCAAACATAAATTCGACGAAAATCTGGATTCGATATCCGAACAAAAACTCAAAATCCGAACAAAAAATTGAGTGCAGACATTAAGGAACTGTAATATCGCAGTTGTGAGCAAGAATGTCAACCAGTTTAATGGCAATAATGCAAAATTTCACGAAAAAGTTAACAAAAAAAATGGTTTTTGACACGTTTCTGTCAAAAGAAAAATCAAGTGGATTAATGAACTACAACCCTCAATTAGTGGGTACCAAATGAAAGAACTGTAATTCACCTTCTATTGAAAAGTAGTGTAATATCGTAAAAACGGACTTAACCAAGGCGTATGACACTCACCATCAGTAAAAAACAGGTAGTGTTAGATTGTAGTTGTGATATAGAATTAACGAAAACTATTTTTTGCATCAACACCCGGACATTAATCATAATAAAATGTTGCAAAGCAACAAGAGGTTTTAGAATTTTACTTCTAGACTCTCCTTGGTTATATCATGCCAAAAACGACGTTTACTTCTAGTATAAAATAAGATTTATACAAATTAAAATGACAATAACTTGAATTATATTGAGATGTAGATAAAGTGTAAAATTTAGGCATAAGAAATTGTATCTAGGCATACTGTGATGAGCCAGTTGTTGAGGCTGTCTAGAGGCACATAATTGGGACGTTAAACAATGGTATAAAAAAGGGTTCTGAGTTGGTAGGGTCGATTAAGATACTCAAAATCTCTATACCCGCTTCACTATACTGACACATCACCAACGAAGGGAAGTCCTGGTGGACAAAAGTCAGAACGCCCCCCCCCCCGCTTTTGTGGACCTATCGGGTCTAAAAGTCTTATAAGAGTCCAGATTAAGAACGCTGTTGTCCGTCTCAGAAGAGAGCCAAGTTTCAGTAATGGTTATTATTGCTGGTTGCTGTTGTTTAGATATCAAGTGAATACCAATGTCATCGATTTTTGAGATGAGTGATCTCGCATTGATGTATAATATGAGGATTGTACGAACCTCCGTGAGTTAAACTCTTTGGTGGTCACACAGTGTCGGATATTGATCTACCAGATTTTTGACTCGAATTCCTCATGTACAGTTCTTTTTCTATAAGTTTTGGGTTTGAGCCTTTAAACCTATCATAAGATAAACTAGTAGGCCAAACATCCGGGTCAAGCATATCAATGTTTTCATTAAATAGGACACGCACAGAGAAGTTTTCCGAAATAGTTCCTCTCTGTGTCATCCATTTGGAACATTGCGTACCAGTGAAACCATTTTTCGCTAGTACTTCTGAGAGCTGAGCTGGTTTTTTATTAGAGTAGACGTTTCCGACGCAAAATCGTGCCGTTCTCTTTGAACGAGCCAAAGAGCCAGCAGATTGTTGACCAGTGTCATTGGATGATCTGTCCAACCATTGTCGGGAGTCCGTGTCTAGACTTCCACTGTCTGGAAGTCCAACCACTGTCGTTGGATGGACTTCCTACAGGGGGATAATCCCTGATTCATGTCCACTCTTTGTTTGAGCCCCATTTGGTTTTTTGGTTTGTAAAATTTGAGAAGACGAAGGTGCAGGTCACAAACGTTCAGTCACTGAACATGTCGGAACAGTAAAGGCGCGTTTATAGTTTTGGCGAAAGTACCGTCATGACAACGACAATTATCTTCGTGTAAATGAAGCTTCATATACAGTGATATCCAAAATATTATTGGAATATGTAGAAAATAATTGTAGAAAACATTAAAAAATTAAATATTAAAGTTGGCATTAGACATCGTTTATGATAAAGGTGGCGATTGTTACTGTCACGACATCAACTATCGCTAAAACTAGCATCGTGTAAACGCGCCTTGGGTTTTTTTACGTGACCAAATTGCTTTGTGATTGGTTAAAATCTATGAGATTCCCACCAACCAATCACGAAGCTGATTGATCACGTGCTATAAAATACTTACGTCAGAAAGATGACTGTTTCGGCGATGTCGGAAAGACTTGCTTAACATCTTACAACATTATCACTCATTAATAAACAGTCAGCAAGCCAATTGACGTCATTTTAATGTGCGAAATCTGTCCTCTGAATCGTTGATTTGACGCTTAATGCAATATTTTTAATAGTAAGGTGGATTGGGTGATCTTCCAAGATCCGGAAGACCACGGGAAGTCCGAAACGACTCTTCAACGACTCTTCAACGCATATTGTCTTTAAAAAGAAAATATGCATAAAAAGTAGTAGCATAGTAGTAGCAAAGTAGTACCTTTTCTGTATTGCAAGCATTAAGTAAACAGAGAAGCAGAAAATAAATGTGTTTACTTTGAAACTTTTAACATAATCAGCTGCGCACAGAAGAAAAAGTTTGTTAGCACTTATTTTTAAGGTCACAATCCAACAAGGAGTCTTGGATGAAAAATACAACAGTTACGTTTTTTTTTGTGTTTCTTCCAAATATGAACATTATAATGAGGTTTAAATATAATGGCAAAAGACTCATTTTGATAGTTTTTAATTTTTAAGAAAATTAAAAAAACCCTCATCTTATGTATGGTACATTTTTTAATCCAATTAACAAAAATAATAATGAAACAAAAGAAAACTTAGTTGATGTGTTCGATATTAAAATTTTTATTAGTTTTTCATAGTTTTTTTCCAATTTAATGCAATTTGACAAAAAAATCATAAATTTTCAAGGTATTGAATGTTTTTTTGTTACATTGTTAGTAATCATCATCATATTCAGGTTCTGCACACGTCAGGGCACCCAGCTGGCTGGCCATGTCTTTAGATCTACACGCTTTGCCAATTTCATCTTTGGCAACTTGACCCACCATGGTTCCATAGGTTCTTCTCACTACGTCTGGTTTTGTCAGCTGGTCGCAGACTGTGCCACTCATAGAGTCTCCTTTACATGAAAGATGAAGACCTTTGAAAAAGGTGTCTGTTGCCTCTGCTTTGAGGACTTCGTGATTGCCATCTTCCATGTCCACCTTGATGGTCAGATCCACTTGTAGGTTCAGCCAGTCTCCGACAATGGTGACTTTTGTGAGAGATTTTCCGCCCATTTGGTTCATGGGAACGGCACTCGCTGCTCCCCCCATTGGGCTCATCTTCCTAAACCAAAATTTGTCTTTTTAAAAAAAATAAATTGCACTTTGGATATGTTTTTTTACCGATTTTATTCGAATAACAACCGCGGTAATTATTGCAAATGTAGGTTATTTTCTGCGGTTATTATTTGATGGTGGTTATTAATTTCTATACAAACAACCTGTGCAGCGTAACGAGCATTCTATCTGGAATCGCGAAAAAGCAGTCGTGGGGAAACTACAGTTACACAATGTAACACTGCTAGTTCGTGCTCGTATACATTGTAACATATTGCGTAGTACATTTAGAAATTGAACTATTAGGTCGCATAAACTGAGTTCGAGCAATCATTGCAAGCAACGGTATTGTGTGTCTGTGTAAATCATTTGCCATACATATCGATATAGCATGGAAGTCCCTAAGATAGACAGTACCTAAGATAAACTAACGTTAATCTAGAATAATAGTCGCGGTTACTATTCGAGGGTTTTCACTGCGGTTATTATTTGAATAAAACCAGTAATTACTGTATTTTGGATTTTATGGTTTCAATTTGATTTGGAAGTTCATTTTGATATTTGGCGGTAAACCCCTAGTTAAAATGTGTCACTCTGTTTCACTTCCTCTCGGCTCCCTCTCGGCTTTCCCCTTTTTATTAATTTTAAACTAATGGTCGTAATTCAGTAAAATTTGACGCTCGGTGTATGAAAAGCATGATCTTATAATATCAAGAGTTAGATGTGGCCACCCTTAGCATCAATGACGAATCGGGACAGTAGCATCAAGAAATCGTTCCATGCTATGGAAGGTGTTCACCAACATTTCGGGAGACACAGCCTCAAATTCCCACCGAATGTTTTGTTTCAATTCTTTAAGTCTCGCAACAAGCCACGGACTGTTATGGGATTGCAATAAAACATTTGACAGAAAATTGAGGCTGTGACTCCCGAAGTGTTGGTGAATTTCTTTCTTAGCATGACAGGGCGTGTGCAGGCATGTCTTGATGCAAATGACTACCACTTTCGACACTTGCTACGAGATCATTTTGTTTCTCTACATTAAGGTATTGGAGGTCTGACACCACGGGCGCAGATTTTCTCGGGGTTTTCCCGTTTTTTCCTGCTTCATAAAACTCTATTTCATTTTCATCATTCTCACTTCATCATCGTTCCTGTACTTTTTGATTTAATAAAGTCTGAGGAGCCAAATTACAGCCATATGGCCAGTCGGTGCCCTAATAAAAAATCAAGCACTTATCTAGACTAAGTTATTCCCGTGTCACATTTCACCGAATTACGTCCAGTACTTTAAAAGCTACAAGGGTGAAGCAGGGACTTGCAGGGAGTGAAACACCATGTGATGTAGTAAGACGAACAGTACAGGAATGCGATTACGTTCTTGAAGATTCTTAACTTGGAGATTCTTAATTCTTAACTCGCACTTTGATGTTTCGACGCATAGACGTGTATTTTGATTTCATAAAGGAGGTTTCCAATTATGCGAGAGTTAACTTGAAGCTAATTTAAATGGCTAGCTGTAGGACAACTTGCTAATGTGAAAAAACCCGAACTTTCATCCGAACTTTACTAATGTGGAAATCGCGAATGTTTTTGTGTTAGAGTAATAAATTGGTGGTAAAAACAGACAAACATGTTTGTGACACGATAGAATCAAATTGATCATAGTACATTAACGTTAAAAATGATAAATGTTAAACCAGAGACAAGAATGTGTTAACGTACCAATTGTAGCGTTGGTGAAAAATGGTTTCAACTGGCTAGTTAGTATTACAATATCGTCGCTGTAACTGCAAAACCACCAAACTGCACTTTTTCAGAGATTATAGATTCTGATGTTGATAAAATGGTTACACGTTCGCTTACCAGATATTGTTTACAGATATTGAATTTAGTTTTTGTCGGTTACGTGGTTTTGTAGTTACAGCAACGCTATACAATAAGGAGAAAACGAAGAACCTTACTTTACTGACGCGGTGCACATATCCAGCAAACTTCCAATTTTAAAATTTAATAGCTAGTTAGTGTAAAACGAGAGTAGAAAGGAAAGTTATTCTCACATGAGTGCTTCAGGATCCTTGACGTCACATTCGATGTTAAGTTTCTCAAATTTGATGGCAAATTTCTGGATGAAAACGTTTTTTTGTTTGGTTTTGGTGAGACAAGTACTTCCAGGAACCAATTTCATTGTGTGGATCAAAGTGATAGTAGCCTTTTCGCAACATGCCAAATCTTCCATTACGATTGGTTCTTGGCTATATTTGGCGAAAAAAAACAACATGAATTCACACAGACTATTTATCAAAAAAAAAAGTTTATTACTCTGTGAAATTTGTCTGTTGGTTTGTGCGCGCAAGTGATGCAAAAACATGCATATGAATCGATTTTCACAAAACTTGATATTTGAGTTAGACTTTATCTAGGAAAAATTACAGTTTATTTTGTTAGATTGTTATGTAAGTAACACGTTTTTCAGCCCCCTCGTAATTTAACAATTCATTACCCTTTGATGCCAGCTGAAGCAAAACCCAATACAGAATCGATAGCTTCTTCGCAATTAACACAACTGCCATTTTTTCCATCAGCTGCAACGTCTGTAAAAAATAAAAATAAAAATTATTTTGAATAGTCAAATCACCCTTTTATAAATGTATACAATTTTCTATAAAAAAAGTAACTTACATTGGAAAAATAATACACTGACGATTACAATTAAAACTTTCATGGTGACTTTTCCTAAATTTCAATACAAATTAAAACCTGATAAAAGATGAATTTAAAACAGCTTTAGGTACCGGTATATAAACTTAGAGTGGTTAAAGTGTTGTTAAATTGTAGTTTTGATAGGTAAAATTTATAGTTGTTTTACCTGTGGAAGGTGTTGAGCAAATGACTTCTTGGTAAATTTTTCAGAAATAATATATTCGGAATTAACCTATTGTTAGTTATTCATATATCACAACACTTCTTTGAAACAGTCATACAATGCATAGGAAGTAGTAGTACGAAAAAAAATCGATATTTTCGATGCTATTATTGTGTTGGTTCATCCTGTAGGTACATGTGAAATTTGTATTCAACAACAGAATTGATTTTTTTGAGATGTTGTTTATGAGTTTATATGTTACACGTGTAAACCTTTTATTAAGAAGTATAATAGATGGAGTATACAAAATATGCCGACTTTGGTGTTGTTTTTTGTATTATGTGTTGCATTCTGAAAGTGTAGTTTATACATGTTGAAAGTGTAACATTTTTTTCATGTACAGTATAATACATTTTTAAAGCTATAAAATATGTCTTAATAAATTTATAAGTGAAACTTCGAAGGTAAAATGTCAACTATTTACAGCTAAAATTTTAGTATCTTATACTATAATAGTCTGCAATCTACACAAACTATAACGAGTAGACAGGTTATTTATATGTTTGTATCTAACAAACAAAAACTGAAATTTATGACCAAGCGACACAAGCGGCTTCTCAGTTAACAGAAAATTTCCAATCAATCTCCAATTTTAGAAAATTTAGTATTAGTTACTGTTAGCGATTGTGCATTTCTCACTTTTGCGGGAAAACCGTAAAGCTTACGAATCTAAAACTCGGAATGATGGAAGGTTTATCCAGTAGGTGGGCAAGACATAGTTGACGATCCGACAATGTCATCAGGGAGGGGATAGGGGTGGTATACATTTAAGTCAAAAACCGAAACCCGTTTCAAATGATCGGTTTCAAAACTTTTATCTCTTTCCTCTGTTGTTGTTTTGTTGAATTATTTTTCAACAGCATAAAATATTCGATTAACAAACATAACCCCTAACTTATTTCCTTTCGGCATCTGCATCTAACGGTGAGTGAATAATTTACAAATCTAATCATTGCAATAATGAATGAATGAAATAACAACTGGATGATTTTTTACAATCAACA
>JAQIWH010000866.1:0-39018 GCA_034695005.1 Cryptops parisi | reverse complement strand
TTGATGCTACCTGTCTTTCCCTTTCGAATGGTATGTCAATCTCAAAATTAGCCAAAATGGAGTTAGCAGGTTTACACTCTTAAGCTGACGATACACATATACTGTATATCAAGGCGCGTTTACACGATGATAGTTTTGGCAATAGTGCGACAATAGACAGCGACAACTATTTTTGTGTAAATGAGGCTTTATACACAGTAATATCCAAAATACAATTCGAATACGTTTTAATTGTAGCTAACATTTAAAATTTAATATTATAGTTGACATTAGACATCAGTTATACGACGATAACTGTGGTGATAGTCGCTGGAATGACAGCAACTATCGCCAAAAATACCATCGTGTAAACACGCTTTTATGCATAGTTTATTATATATAGTTCACGCTGAATATTGAGTGTAAAACCGTTTCATCCGAAGAAACACTTAACAATGAAAGGTTGAATTTTTTAATTACATATTTGACTTGACTTGACAGTTGTGTGTTCTTGACAGTTGATTCAACATTTTTGCGATTTATTGTTACCCATTTCTCGATATTTCAGAAAGTTGAAATTTGAAACGTAAATATAGACTATCGGAAAACACGTCATTCTAGTAAATTTTGATGGGTCGATGTCGTGTCAATTTTAAGAAAATGACACGTTGGAGTTTTTTCGTAGTGTTGCTAACGATAACAACCACGCCTTTAGTTTAACTAAAAGTTTTTAGAAAATAAACATGCATGTATACATACAGTATATACAGTATATTAAATAAAGCTTACCACATATAGTTTATCTGATCAATTACTCATTGTTGACGTTAACAGGTTTCATCAAAAAACGAAGTTTTTTTTCCTCCATTGTTTCATATCTGATTTTGCTGGTAAGCAACGAGGGAAAGTTTTTTAGATGTTCTTTATATGCAATAAAGGTTCGTTATTATGCGATTTGTTATTATTGGAGTGGGTGCACGCATGACCAGGCTAAAGTTTTAACATTTATGAGAATTTTGGTATACGTGGTCATTTACGTATTTATTCGCGGTTCGCGCACATCTTTACCCTCGCGTAAATCGCAGATCTATATATCTAATAAAGTACAGTGTTAGAGTGAAGCAACTATAAACCTTTCTATATTGAATTATAAACCTTCTATTATAAATTAATTATAAACCTCAATAAAGCAACTTTAAACCTTCCTACTATAAAGCAACTCAGATTTAAAAGAAAACAAAACATAACTTTGGCTTAAGTTACGCTTCTGTGGAGGCAGTGAAGTTTCATATGTCTAAAAAAACAAAAACAGTCGAACGTTTTTCATAAATAATAATAATAATAAACAATGACTTAGGTTTGTTTGTTTTTTTTTGCAGAAATGATTTAATTAATTTTTGTATAACACAGTATCATAAGCCAATTATACTATTGAACTTGGTCAATTAACTTCGTAATGACAAACTACAAGTAGTGCTTCGACACGTGCCAACAACGACATCCACACAACTGTTCCGTCATTAAGTTCATCATTGTATAATTTGTTCTGCTAGATATGTTTTTTTCGCCATTCCTTATTTTAATACTTAATGTCGCTCTTTTATGGATGTTTAATTCGGGAGAGGATGTTTAAAAGTGGGACAGCATTTTGCTCGTTTTTAATGACGATATTGTGGACACCTGTGTCCTTAGGGATCTGAGGGGAAGTGTCATTAGAGAGGCATCAGTGGAACGAGTTCAAGCCGTGTTGAAGTTCGGGTTGAATTGTTAAAAACACGTTTCAATCCACTTTTAGCTAATTTTTGTTAATTATAAATACCACAAACTGAAAATAAAAAAATAAACGCTTTAAACTAGTAACAATTGGATCTGTGCAAGTTTATTTCCTGCAAATGTGGTTCATTTCAGTCCAAGATTTTTGTTATTAGAAGCTTTGCTTGGTAATATTTATACCATCAGTGAACGACTTTTTCATTCACTGTATGCCTCATCACATCCCTACCCTTAGAATTCGCGTGTTTTTGTTCACTTTTACCTTGCGTTTTTAGGTAGAGAGCTATTGGAAACTAATTAAGGAAGGTATTTGTACTCGTGAAGTTATGGTTATGTTTCTATTTTTTTAATTTTATTTATTGAATTAAAAAGTCACAACGTGACAAATAGCCTGTTACAGGCACGTTGAAAAAAAATACCCGATAAATTAAAAGTCGTATAGACAAATGTAAAGCGATAAGTAACAAATAAAGTAATGTGAATCATGATGATGATGATAATGAAAACCAACTACAATCATTGGTGGTCAATTAAATAAGTGCTTAAATAGCGCTTTTATAAAGAGATTGTGTTAAAATATAGAAACACACGAATGTGAGAATCAAATTGACCGCGAATATCGAGACACACTGTTTCATCGCGAATAATAAAACTCTTATATGGAATCGCGAATGTCGAGAGTTCACGGTGTGAATCACGGGTTATTTGGTAAATAGACAATAGCAACAACGTATAACAGCGAATAGCTACAGCTTTGTAGCACTTTCCTGCTGAGCACAGCACTTAGCTACAGCTTTTACAGGCTTTCCAGCCTAACACAGCACTTTGCTAAACCCTTTACAAGCTTTGCAGCATCACACAACACATAGGCACAAAGCTAACTGGCGAATATCATCGCAGTTGTCGATGGTTACGCAAAACATGGGTTTTTAGTCAGTCAAGAATAAAGGTTACCATGTTAACGAAGTAACGATACAATTTTATTGCTTTTTGTTTTCATTCATTTAGTTGATTTCTCACGTGGTCATTGTTTAAACCAAGTTGGTGACATGATTTTTTTTTTTACTTGATCATTAAAATTTATTACGTAGCAAGATGGCGATTCTCACGTGAACATTATTTAAAACTGGCCAACAGAACTATTGTATACTTAATAAAGCTAGAAAAAAAATAAGCTTTTTTTAGTGATCTTTTACGTGACGAATCGTTTGAACTTGCTCATTCTTGAAATTAATCTGGCCGAAAAAATTGTTAAAGGTAAGATGACGAAAATAACCATTTCTACATGAAACATTATTATAACCCAACCTGCTTAAGCTCAGCCAATATCTTCAAATTTGCCATAATTGACAGTTCATGCAAATTCAACTATAATTGTTATTCTGTGAATTCATTCCAAGCTTAGAAGGCCTTCACTAGAAAATACTCATTTGCCTTGTTGTTTTGTAGTTTTTTCGGTTGGGGTAATTTTTTATTATTATCATGTTTGTAATTTTTTTTATTATTTTGTGTTTTTAATTTATTTGTCTCTTTGGCCAAATCAATCAAGTATTTTAATATTGTTTAAGCAATACATTCATTGTTACGTATATATATATAAAAACAATACGAATTTGTGAATCTATATCGCATTTTTTACGTGTTTGTTTTTATGTGCGATTTTTCATTTCGATTGCGAATCACATGTTGCTTGTCACCAAGTTTAGTTGTGAGAAAAAATTGGGGACCTTTGACAAAAGAAAAAAAATCACGTGGAAGGAAGAAGAAAAAATCGACAACAGGCAAGGTGACATCCTAAGACGTGACTTGAAAAATCGAATTCAATGGGGGTAAAAAAAAAGGGGGGGGGGATTTCAATGGAAAACGAGTTGACAGTAAGAAGACTTGTGGTTCCCTAGTGATAAAAGATGTGCATGTTCCATTCTTACTCGCAAGCTGTTGGTCTGACTTTTCGAATTTTGTCACTCATCCGCTTGTATTCAGTGGAGACTTCTTTATTTTTCAGTAGGAAAGAGACTTTCATAACAAAACAGATTTATTGCCCGTGATCTTTACGATTATGTATGAAGTGTATATATAGTTAAAACTAAAAAAGTTTTTGTGCACATTTTTTTTTTCTTTTTAAACTTTAATTTTGTTAATTTGCCAACCTTATAGAGTTTCGTTTATTTCATTATTACTACTTTTATTTTATTTTTGGAATTTAAAATTGGAAATTCAAAACTTGGAAATATTGATTATTCGGAATGTATTGCTTTATCACGCGGGAATTTCTATTTAAAGAAACATCTCTTTCGATCGATTCGTTGGCTAAACATCGAAAGCGACTTGTAGGGTTTGTCATTACTAATTTATTTTAGCGTCTAAATCAACTTTCTTGTTGTTTTTTTAATAAAAATACAAAAGTTAGAACTTTTATCAATTGTGTGAAGGAAGGGGGGAGAAAATGGGTTGTGGTTTGTAAAATGAAAAGCAGGAAATCATCAATGGGGACAGTGAGGGAAAGGTTCCTTTTCTGGTTCGTTTCGCTTTCTTCAGCAATTGCTCCTTCATTAGATCGTTCTTCTTGTAGTTTTTTTTCTTCTTCTTTTGCCGTTTTCTTTGCTCGAGTTCAACCAAACGGAAAATTTGGCGGTGGAAAAGAGCAATAGACATGGCAGACGTAACGACATCTGCTAGCAATTTGGTGATAGTAACGAGGAGGCCAAACGTGTGCGAAGTCATTGGCGATGATGAAATTGGTAAATACACTCTCGCAACTCTCTTTTTGTATGCATAACCAAACTTTGCACAAGAGAATGATTGATGGATCTGTTATTGAAACGTCTAATAACGCGCCATTTCTCATTAACTTTATGGGAATGACTTGGTGGGTTGTTTTTATTCAATGTTGAAAAAAGCATCATTCATTACTGTTTAGATTAAGTGCTTAAGTCACCTTTGGTAAATGGTGGACTTGTTAAAGAAACGATTTTGTTGACGAGTGACTTTAAAAGATGGAAGTTGAAGATTATCCGATTTTGGTCTTGGCGACAATCTTTGTGTTTAATTATATAATTGAGATCAACATAAAATTGTGGCTATCAATATTTTAATAGATTATTACATTTTTTCACGATTGATTAAAATGGGTGATCTAAATGACGTGTTGGACATTTGGGACATAAAAGAATTACTAGTCATTATACAGGGTGGCTGGAAAGTAACTCCCTATTGAAAAGTGCTAATAACTTTATTAATTATTGGTCGATTGTAGTGAAACAAGTTTTATTATGGACTGTAGAATGGTAAAAAACCTGGTGGACACCTCTGATACATGTTTGGACTTTTAACACTGCAGATTATTCTTGCCATGCTACGGTCTATTCTAAATCGTGTTTCATTACAATCGACCAATAATTAATAAAGTTATTAGCATGTTTTAATGCAGAGTTACTTTTTTTCCACCATTTGTACACCAAGTGAAAACAAATTTTGACATTTTCATTTATTGGTTAACCTTCATTTTATAGATATTTTTGAACGGAAGGTTTCAATGACTTTCCGGGACATTTCAAACATTATGTAGTGAAATTATCAAAAAATAATGTGCACCACGTGAAAACAATTTCTACACTTTATTTTCATTGCAATGTTCTCGGCATTTCACCATTTTACGTTTTTAATGGCTGCAAGGACGAAGGACAACAAAATCATCAAGAAGATCCGACCTTTGGGTATCACCACTAACTACCACCACTAGATGTTAGTAACAACAGAAAATGGAAATTACACGCGGCGAATGTTAAGAAGGGGTCGAAGAGAACTCCTTGAAATAAAAATAAAAAAGGAAGTAAAAAGAAAGAGAAAATCGCGTAGAATAATCACCTTGCTCACGTGCCATGAAAGGGAAATTTCTTTAGTTGTGTGAAAAAGGACGCAGACGACGACGACGTTGTTATTTCTCGCCCCTGCTTTTCGCCTTGGGCTATACACTCGGGCCTTCGTTATTCACGCTCCACACTTCGGTGGCATCTGCGGAGCATTACGCTCAGATGGCCAGATTACAAGCCATTCGCTTTGACAGTGGTTTAGCCGCATGCCAACGCGCAAGAAACATGGTCGAGGAGACTCCCGTGGAAAGAAAACCCACTACCACCAATGAGAGCAAAGCAATCATCCTTACCCCCTAAAGGCCTTAAGCGAGCTTTGTCTCTTGCTTCTCGAATTCCAAGTTGTTGGGTATTTGTTTTTTTCCCCCTTATTTCTTCTTTTAGGATACATTAGCCAGAGGCGATACTAGCCATAGATTATGTTTACACAACAAGGGTCCAGACTTTTCTCGTACACCTCAAAATGTATAAACAACTGGTGGGTTGTTTTTTTGTTGTGGGTTTTTGTTTTTGCGTTTTTGTTTTGTGGGTTTTTGTTTTTGCGTTTTTGTTTTGTGGTTTTGAGTTTTTTTGATGGTTGTTTTTGTAGTGGTGTTTTATATTGGTTTTTGTTTTAGTTTCTGTTTTCGTTGGAATTTCTGTTATGATTGTTATCGTTGAGTTCACTCGGTTCCTAACGTATTTCTTTATGAAATACTTTTTTTAGGGGGGGGGGGTTATTGTATATTATGACGGTGGCCAATTTATTTTTAGTTTGTAAAAATAAATTGGTCACCGTCATAATAACTGTATTACTATACATTACTATACCGAAGAATCTTAAAGAGATGTCATAGTGGTCTGTTTTGTATGTATTGTATATCATCATTTCACCCGTCACATCGTGACGCTTTGATCAATACATACATAAATATAAAAAAGCGATTAATTGATTTAACGGTATTGAACATTATTAGATCTAAAACTCGTCTAACCCGTTAATATTAGTGTTGAATAAGTAACGTGCAAGTCCATAATACCGCTCTTTTTTGTCCGGTTTTTGTAATCGTATCATTGGTTTCTAGAAAAACCGATAGTTGCATAACGATGAGAATAAGCATTAAACGATAGACGTAAAATAAGACATAATAATGGGCATACAATGATAGATGTGAAATATTGAGCGTAAAGCAATAGTCGTAAAACAAGACATTAAACTCGGACGTAAAATTATAATGAACGTCAAGCAAAGGTCTAAAATATTGGAAATAAATCAATAGACGTAAAAAATAACCTAAAAACAATACTACTGTACGTGACATTTTGTAATGTGTCGATGTTAAGATGGAAACCAAATATTTACACAGTCTATTTTAAACACCCGCATTAGAGTTGTTCAAACACTTTGCGACTGTTCAACATTACAATTCTAATTAGAATTGCACTGGAAACAGTATGAACGCGCAGGTTTTATTTAACTGGTTGTAGTTTTTTTTATTGTCCATTGTCACTCGTTCGAAAGTGTGACTTTAAAACGTAAGTTATAAGGGGAAAAAAAGGAATTCCAACAATAAACTTTTTTTTCCGTTGTCTTAGTATTTTAACTTTGGTCATTTGCATTCTATAGCTGCCAGAGTCTAGTAGTATAGTGAACAAAGTCACTTGTTTTGTGTGTGTTTTTATTTACTTTTTGCGAACATTCCTACTACAATTTAAGAGACAAGACGCGTTTACGACTACAATGAATTGGTTAAACGTCTTCGAAGACGGACACGATTGTTTCTTCACTTATCTTGTTTTTTTTTTCACTTAGGTTTTTCTTGAAACTCCAAGACGCGTTGTTTTCAATCGAATTTTTTTTTTCTTGTAACCACTTTTCAATTTTTTTCCACTAGATAAGTTTTTTTTATATCTAAAATGGGATATCAGTTTGACAAAGTGTGAGTGAAAAATTGACCATCGATTCTCATCGTGAAACATTGTCTTTGTTAGCACTTGTCTTACACTTGCCGGGAAAGAAGCGGTTATCTTTCTTGGTTGCTTGTGATTAGTGAATACCCACACAGTGGATAAAGCGATTTTGTTAGGTTAATGATAATTTTAATCGTTTATTAATTGGAAATTTTAATAGGGGTGTAAATTTAATCTTTTTTCATGTGTGTTTAATATGCTTATAGTACTGTTAGTATTATTCAAATTTTTTTTCATGATGCTTATAGTACTGTTAGTATTATTTACTTTTAATTTTATTGCATAATGTACGCAATTAGAGGGGTTAGTTACTAGCATTTAATATGAGTCATTATAGTAGAATCATTTAATGTATAAATTCTTTAATACATCATTAATGTTTGATATTTTTTTACAGAATAAAAATTGATGAAGAATTCATAATTGAATGGACGTGTGTAAAATATCATCATGAAAGGTAAATATTTTTTTGGTTTAACCCTAAAACTACCATGGGGTTTATATGGATCTCAGTCAAACATGAAGTACATTTACACGTTAAAAATGGTTTGTTTTCTGAATAATTTGTATGTGTAAACAGTAATAGATCACAACCAAATTTCAAAGTTCTAGCATGAGTAATGTACTAAAGTGATTAAACCAAAAAAGACGTTTATATATATAACGTCTATATATTATACGTCTACATATGGTGTATAATCATGGAAAACGTAGACGACATGGATTTGAAAGTTTGCACGTCGTTTGTAGCCTACTTTGGTTTCCCCTTAACACAGTGAAGTTGTCTTTGCGCCAAACACATTTGTTTAGCGAGAAAGCCTACCATCAGGCGCCATATATCTTTTGCTGCCACCTGTCATTGACAAACACAACGCCACTTCAACGTGGAACGTTGAACGACTGTGTGATGTTTACGCCGTTGTCGATAACAATCGACACCTTAACAACACATTCAGTATATAGTCAAGCTGTTCGTAGTTATTGATAGTTTAACAACGTGTAAAAACTTAACTAGCGTAGTGGTCCAATCATCGAATGGACTACAACAACTTGAGTGTTGTAACGTTAGCTACACGTTGTTTTGGCTTTTTTCTCTTTCCTCATCTTTATCCCCTCTCCTTTCAATTCTTATCTCACCGACACAGCTAAGAATTGTATGTTATTTGATACTACTAAAGGAGGAGAAGGAGAAAACCCTTTCGTCATTTCCGGTTACTCCATTTTCGTTTTTCTCTTTTTTCAAAGGCCATTTCTGAACACGCTCCTTTTTTTTCGAAGTGGAAGATTATTGGGGAGGAGGTGGTGGTGGGAAGATCTGTTATTTTTACGACGTTCATTCGTCGTCGTGTTTATTTCGCTCAATGCTTCTCCTTCCTTTTTACCCACCCCCTCCTAATGAATGTCAGCAGTGGTGCGCATGAACGGAAGTTCAAGTGGCGGGCGGGCAATTACGTGGTACGTGTCTTCCGGTCGAATGGTGAAGCTAAAAAGAAGGCGGTGTTGTCATGACGACGTTCTATGCTCCTTATATATATAGAAGTTCCTTTTTCCTTCACTCCCGTGAAGAAATGAAATGTCGATCCATCATTTGTGGTTTCTCTCTTCAACATCTTCAACAAATGCTTCTTTGGGTATGTGTGTGAGGGGGGGGGGTGATTTTTTTTGGGTGGAGGAAAAAATAAGGGGATAAAAACGGGAAGAATGAAGTAAAAAAGAGTGACGGAAATAACACGGGGTACTCTTTTCCTTTTTTTTAGGACCGTCGTAATAGGTCGGTTGTAGTTTATTGCTGTGGTGTTGTAATGTTCACAGCACGCTGCTTATGTGACACCAACGACTAAGTTATGGTGCAAGTTGTTGGTAGTGTTTTTTACTCTTTGGGGGTGTTTTGTATTGAAGGAAAAGAAGAAGAATGGAACGTGGTCTATGTAACGTTTATCCAGACTTTTTGGAAGGCTTAAACTGAAGGTGGATTTTTTGTATGAAATGTCTGAAATATTTATAGAATGGTTATTTTTTTTCATCTCTTCTGTTTCTTCGAGAATTTGAAATAGCTTACCTACCTTATCAAACTTTTTGGACATGTCGTTGGATCGTGTGCGTGTGTGACATGTTTTACAATGTTTTGAAACGTCACTAAAATATACAGAATGCGTACCAAAAAATACCAAAAAAATGAGTAATGCCGAAGACATTTTTTATCGATTAAATTTAGTTTAAATATGATTTATTTGAAAATTTTGCGCTTATTATTTAAAGTTTGAACTTTTTTTTTTTACATAAGTTTTGACGTTTTTCATTGTTTCTAAAGACTTCGTTCAGAAAGTGTTTGAAAATTCTCTTTTTATTAATAGGTTAATGATAGCTAGACCATTTAAATAAATTCATTAGCTAACATGCTCATAAACCAATCTAGTAAAAATTATTTATCGAATTTGTATGAATGAAGCCCTTCGGACTAGAGTAAAATGTTGACTTTTTTGTTATAAAGGTCCCAAGTCTACTTGACAACTGTTGTAATTTTTCAACAAAGTTTAAAAATCAAGTTATTTAACTTCAGTAAATCAAACAAAGTCATTACCATAAACTTTGCTACCCAAACATTTATGAATACGTCAGTCTTTGAATATGAATATGTCGGACTTTTTTCAAGTCCGTTTTACTAGAAGAAGACCAGTCGCCTAATGAAGGCATTACACCAACTTTGAATATAAACGAGTTTTTGATAGTTTCAGACACTTATTTGTAACGTTAAACATTGCGAAAACTTTCAATACTTCATTATGGGCTTCTTTCACAAAACGTCTGTTTCACTTGATATATAAAGACCTATCATCTAAAGAAGGCATTGCCCTAACTTTGAACATAAGTTTCTGGTAGTTCTGGACACTGTTAGAAGTACCGTTAACATTGGAAAAAAATTGAAAGTTTCCGTTGAAGTGGCAAAAGAAGTGATAAATCAATGCCAACTTCAATCTGTTCGCGTCTTAATCAAAAACTCTTTGCAAGAAGTGATGATGTTTAGCAGACGAAGAAGACGACGACGACACCAAAGAGAGGCTTTAGGCAAGCGTATGATTGAATGCGCTTCTTCTTCTTGTTCCTTTTTTTTTGGAAAAGAAGAAAAACGTGGGAAAGGACCATACGTTTTTTACCCTTCTTGTCAAGTACTCTTTTCTTTCCTTTTTTTTTCCGCTCCTATTTACCTTGTCGAACGAACGAGGGTGGAAGAAGAAAAAAGAAAGAAGACAATGAAGGAATTGCGTGATGAAGTAACGTGTTCTGACGTTAGATGGCGATGAAATGACTGATTATCTTTCGCTTCGTTTTGTCATCATCAAACATCGCTGTTGCTATATCTAAATCCATCGTTGGTGTGAGAAATGTTTTTATTACCTCGAGATAATGAAAAATGAGGTGTGGCTAAGATGGATGTTATACATTTTCAAGTAAAAAAAAAAAATTCACACCAGGTAGCAACTTTTTTCACAAATCCCTTTTAAGATGTTTTTCTAACTTTTAAGAAGTTTTTTCTCTCTTAAGATGTTTTTCTAACTTTCATTACGCTTGACTTTTGTTAAATACAAACTAAAAGTTTTTTGTTTTTTTTCTAATGAATATGGTGGAATAAGGAACTCGAGAACTTCCATTAGTTGGTTAGATAATTTGTATGTTTCTTTTAGATACTCTTTAGTTTGTTAGGAAATCAATAATTCAACTAAGCTAATGGATTTTAAATTATTATAAGTCTATCCGTGTATTTGGGTTCTTTATAAGTGGAAAATTATACTTTTTTCGTGGGTGTTTTTGTTCTGCTTTTGAAGTTCATTAAATAATAATGAGTTTAAAATTTCTATCGATATTACGAAGAAAAAGGAAGGATAAACCAAATTTTGCATCGGATTTTAACCGAATAAAAGTTTCACCGAATGGATTTAATTATTTATTAACTTTTTAATATAATATCATAATATGAATGGGAATCTAAATTCCATGTAACCTGGTGCAAAATCTTATAAAATTGTAAATCCACATTGTACATGTATGTTTTATTATTTTTGGTGATTCTGGAAAAAATAAGTTGAAATTTTGTGTTTTCCTTTATTTAAAAAAAAAACAACTGATGGCAATTTAAGATAATACAATTTTAATGAAATGGAAGACAAACATGTTATTCTACATGGTAGTAATTTTCATTGAAATCTTTTTTTTTTTTTTTAGAAAAAAAAGTAAAATCTAAAAATTGATTTAAAAAATAATAATAGAAAAATAGAAAACTTATTTGAAAGTGCTTTTCTGGAAAAATGAAAAAACATGTAAAAGAGTTAAATATTTATAATACATTTATTTTATGTTGATAATAACACGCTTGTTTGTCAAGCTCGTATAAAATTTCTAACGTGTTTACAATCTTGGTATAAATATAATAATGTTCTGTAAGCAGTTTTTATTGGTAAAAATAATTTATAGATTATTTTTCGAGATATATCGACATGAAAGATCTCAATATTAAAAAAAAAAAATGTTCTCTAATGACTTTAAATTGTGATTTGGGGACGAGTAAAAGGATGTTTACCACAGGAGGAAAAAACTGAAAGATGAGAGATATGTTTACTTTTTTACAAGTAGAAAACCTTGATAGTGAAGAGAGATGATAACGGTAAGAAAAGTCAAATTAGATGTTGTTGGCCTTGTTGGAAAAAGTTTTTGAGCTCGTTCGTGTTGACTTGGAATCGTGAAAAGTTTAGCCAATGAAGGGCTAGCAAATTTGATTAAAAAATGGATTACGTCTACTGATGGAAGATTCAATTCTATTCAATACTCAAAGCCATTTTTATTTTTATTTCAAAAGAGGAAGAAAAAAATGAACTATGGGATTGGGATTAAAAAAATTTTTTTTTCTAATCTAACTCGGAACAAACATAAATACAGTACACACCGTTTCATTAAGTCCCTACAAGCAGCTCTGCTTTGATGTTTTGGTGATTCTATTCAAAGTTCTATTTAATCGCGATTTAAAGTTTTAATAAAAGATGTTAAATGTGATAAGCAGTAATCTAATTATGTAAACTAGCTGTAAGTCCATCAAATAGTAAAAATGACAGGTCTAAAAGTTTAACACGTCAAAGCTGACGGAACGAATTTCAAAAACTTTCTATTTTGATGTCTCTACACTGATTTGGGATTCTCTGCTCACGTTTGTTTACATTTACGCTGTTATCGTGAACCCCGTGAACATGGTCACTAGACACGACACGTGCACCTGATCAGTTAGGTATATGAATGGTCACGCCTCACGCGTGATCAAAACCATGGTCACGTTCAACTTCATGGGTGGTCATCTTTTCTAGAGTTCTACAATGAGCACTTTTCAGCATTATGTGTGTATTAATGATCTTAGTTGAAAATTAAGTGATCACGTGCTGTCAGTTAATTTAAACAATAATTACGTCAGTGGCAAATTTACGGGTGGTTAGGGGATTTGATCCTCCTTCTCCGCAGAAAATGTTCATTTCATGAAAAAAAAGAAGATTTTGTGAATAAAAGAGGCAAAAACAACTAAATTGGGCATATTTTGAGGTTTAAACATTCAAACATTCATTTAAAGTTTGATTTGCAAAAAAAAATTTTTAGACATGTTTGTCAAGAAATTTTAGGTAAATCTCCCCTCCCCTCTCCCCAGAAGTAGCTTAAAGTTACGTGCAGGATCACGTGTTTGTTCTAAAGGTTTGGTAAAGGTTTTTTACAGGGGACCACATTTTGCACCTGGTATAGTTTGCAGCATGAACTACTGTATATACATAAGGAAGATTGAAACAATTTGTTATGAATTGATTGTCTTCGGGCAATATAATGGTTAGCCACATATTTGAAATTGTTGAGGAAAGCCGTCTTTCTGGTGCGAAACTTCATAGATTGTCATACTGAGCAACGAGATGATTTTCTATACTATGCTGGCATTTTCTAGAAAATATCTAGGAAGTGGTAAAGTAACAAGCTAGAAATGGTACTGAGAGACACCTTGATGTAAAAGTGTTAACATATTATTATTGCTTATATATTATTGCCCGAAGTCTTTCAATTGTAAGTTGGATAACTGGTGGACACAATATTAAATTAATAAGGTCACGTTAAATAACTACATTACCGAGATGTGATAAACTCTAGCTTTAAATATAATTGGAAATCCAATTAAAAAAATAGAGAAATTTAATCTACAAAATTTACAAGAACAACAAAAAATGACTTCCAGTACAAATTTGAACAAGCTCAAAATCTTGTTTGCATTAACATTTCATTAAAATTGTCTTTGAGCTTTAACGTTACAAACCAAAAAAAGATAAAGAATTGGGGTTGTGATAAATTAGACACGTAAGCAAAACGTTATGTCACGATGAAAACATGGACGATGGCCTAAACGTTAATTCTAATTTTTCTCCCATTTCTTTTCAAATGTTCATCATTTTTTGGTCTCCAAGTGTTCTTTTTTTTTTGTTATAAGAGAAAAGATTAAATTTGTCATCGCCCTACTGACAGAACATAATTAGTGCTGTAATTCGGCGCAGATTTCCGATGATTTCACGCTTCCTTGGGAAGCTGATCAGCTGCTGGTGTTCTCCTTTTTTTTTCACTTCTTCTTCCTACTTTTATCTCTGTTCTTCTTCTGTTTTACTATGACAACTCTTACTACTACTAACATTCAACTCTTCTTCATCGTTTTCTTGCCACCAATGATCTCATTCGTTGTTTCACACTTTAAGAAATCTAATCATTTCTGCTAAGCAGCGACATCATTCTCCTACCACCCCAAGTCTAATTTTTCATTCGTCTTGCTGGAAATTGGTACAGCCGAGAGTTCTTAATCATCATCATTGTTCGCGATCATTTCTTTTTCTATGACAGGTTTTTCTTTTTTCTTTTGTGGCTTTTTTTTTTCTTTTATACATAGAATGTTTTTCTACAGAAAAGTTAATCATTGAAGTTTGTTATTAACATAGGAAAATGTTTGCTATTTTTTAAATTAAATTACATTATTGAAGATATTCGATAAAGTGAAGATTATCTATATGTGCGTATATGTTACCGTCAAAACTCGTTTTCAGATAGAAACCCGGTTTTTGACTGGTCAAAACTAGAATTAACTGATCGATTTTACAACAAGCAATTTGAGCATTTGAGAGCCTCGGGCCATTTTAATTAATCCAACCATCGTGGTTAAGGTTAATCGGATTTTGATTAATGAGTTCGGGTTTTTAACAGAAATCAGGTTTCGATGGTAACGTACCGGTATTTACCGGTATTTACCGGTAATAAATTAACAAAACATTATACCGGTAACGTACCGGTATAAAAAATGTTTTGTTAATTTATTTATTTATTATTTTTTTTATATTTTTTTTATTGTTAGGGTCTGGTGTAAAAGGGTGTTAAACAAAAATTTTGTTAAAAACTGGCAAAAAGCCGGTCTTTAATTGGACTCGCGCACTTAAAAAGAAGGGCCCGTTGAAGTTACTAAGTGCAAAATTGCTGCATAGTAGGCACAATTTTAGACCCGTAAACGTAAGTTTTTTAGTCTTCGATCGAGAATGCACTTTTTTTTTACGTAAGTGTGCGAAATTTCATCTTCCAAACTATTGTAGTTTTTGAGAAAAAGGGATTACAAGATTCAGCCAAATGCCGATTTTAGTACAACTGGGATAGAGATAGACTCGCTTCGCTCGTCTCAATTACTTACATTGTTAGAAGAATTTTCGAATACGTTAGGTGCAATTCTACCTTCCTAATGCATAATTTTGAGCAAAGAAACAATATGTGCAAAGGTATTAGTGCAAGAAGTGAAGTAGCCCATAGACAGCAAGCCAAGTTTAAATTTTTAAACGCGTTTTTCCCGAAATTTAAAACTTAACACTTTATACGCCCTTCAAATATAGTTAAGTGAAATTAGTTTAGTTTAGGTCAGATAAGTTAGGTAGATGAGTAGGTGGGTTAGGTTTGTTAGGTTAGTTTGAAAAAAAATGGCGATTAAAGATTGTGGCCAAATGGATGCGACCAAGTGGTCACATTGATATAAAATGCTCAGATTCGATCCAAAATGGTCACATATTCCCACAAGAAGTTGGGATTCTATTCAAGATGGTCATTTTCTTACAAAAACTTCAAATTTTATTCAAAACGTACAGTGATTGCGATTAAAAATATACAAACCGAGATATAAATTGATGTAATGTTGTATCTGTATGTAACGGAATATTCAATCTTTAAGCTTAAACTAGACTTTGATGTAACTATTTCTAGGACTAGAACATTGTTAAATGTGGTCAGTTTTAAATAATAGTCATATTGTATTTAGATACGGTAACTGTGAGAAAAGTTATTATTTAGACCATATAAGATTATGTATAAAAGATTATTATTTATTCTATAAGTAATGTTAAATTCTTTTGTGGATGATGTTCATGAAAAAAATTAAATTTATTTGTTTGTAGTCTTATTTTTTGTTTTCTTTTTTTAAAGTAAAAAGAGTTGAGTGGAAACTAGGAAGTTTTTTCCTAATGGAGTGCAAAAATGGTGGAGTTGAAAGAATGAAAATTAGAATCTTAGATCAACATAGCGACGGAAAAGTGGCATTAAAAGGCGAGAAGAATGTCGAGGGGGGAAGAATGTTAAGCCAAGGAATGCCCAGAATAACGGAAGTGAGGGGCTTACTACTGACGTTGTCGAAAGTTGTAAACAACCAGACGGAAACGCTTTTAGGGTAGCTAAAGATGGGGTTTAAGACAACAAAGCACAACCACCGTCTCACTTTGCAGTAAAAGTTTTCTAAAAGTTAGTAGCATTTTTAATTCGACAAAAAAATAATATTGAGTAATAAATAATATCATTTAGAAACGTGCTCTAAGAAGTTGACTTTATTGACGTTTAAGAGATTTTTTTAAATATAATAGAGTGCATTATAAATGGCATAAATATTTTAGATACAGCATGTATTGATTTATTACAGTGCAAGTGATTTTTTTTTATTTAATTTGGTATTTTTTAATGCCGTTAACAATGTTATTGTATTAAAACAATTCAATTTGGGCTCTTTCATTGCAAATAGGGTGAACGTAGTTGCCCTTCTTTTCATCCTTGTGTTAAGATGCTGCTTTAATATAGCGTCTTTATAGCTTTAATATAGCTTCTTATTGCTTTCAAATGCAGACGAATTTTTCGTACTACCTATTACATTTTAATTAAATGTTAACGACATTTTTTTCGTTGCTACTTAGTTTTTATAATTGCTATTAAAGTGTACGACTCAATTATGAATGAGAAAATAACGATACTAATTTGTTTTGCTACTACCGTGTTTTTAAACGGTAACTTAATTAGGATCATATTTTTCCAATGTATATGATTAATAATGAATCATTAATGAACGCTGGGGTAAAAAAAAAACAACTATCACATATTTTTAAAAAATAGATTTTATTCAATGTTCGCTCTATTATAAATGAAATGAGATGTTGTTCATCTCATCTTTACTTTATTAAAAATGGCGTTATTGCCTTGAAAAACAACAGTTCCCAAGTAGACGCTGTCGAATATAAGTTTTGACTTCGATATGGACGGTTTAAGTGTAACTTTAATAAGATATCTACTTAAGTAGAGTGGTGGAGTAAGACGTACGGAAAAAAACTAGTACGGGGGGGGGGGGGCTTACATGTTTTTTTAAGGAATCTTTTATTGCTGAGGATATAGTAAAATTGCAAAAGAAAACGAAAAAAGACTACGAGAAAGAAAGATGAGGTTCATTCATTGTTTATAAAACGTGTTTTCAACTGAAACGTCTACTATTTTTCCGCGTTTAATTATTTATACTTAAATGGCCTGGAGGAACGTTCACTGATGGTACACATCAAACTTACTTAGTTCTTCTTATGAGATGATATTTCCACTGGAAATATTTGGCAAATTAAAGAACAAAAAAATTGTACTCTTGAAATGTATCATCATCTTGTTAAAGAATGGCTCGGAGAAAATAATGTTGCTCAACATTTTGTTGTTGTTGACGATTGTTTTGGAAATAGGTTTTTATATTCAGCTAGGTTTACATAAATTGACAGCTATGACAATTGAATTTCACCTAAATATATAAAGAGCAATGTCATTTGGATGGAAACAGAACTGCAACAATTTTGCATTTTTATACATTTTATATACCGGTTCTTTTGCAGCAATATATACATTTTATATACTTGTATATTGTATTATGTTACCTGCAATGTAAACAATTCAGACATTCTATAGAATACCAACAAGCATGGTTTAGCTTTAGACAATGTCTGAAATTAGAAATTGTAATAGTTATGTTAAGCAAGAGTTTAGATTAGGTTTAGATCTAGGCCTAAAATTGGAATTAAATTATTTTTTTTAGCAAAAATTAACAGTAATTTAAAACTAAACTTAACTAATCTACACAGAAACAAGCTGATATTTCATACTTTGTCAAAAGTGATCATTTTATACAATGTCTGGATTTTATACATAGCTGGTAACATTTACAGTTACATATTTACATTTACATTAACATTTACACATTTACAATAACATTTACCGGTGCATGTAAATGCATATGCATACACCGGTACTTGGAATATAATACTGTAATTTTAGTACAAGTTGGGCCTCACTTATTCCGAATTTACTAGTCCAGCAACAGCTTTGGTGGTTTGGAAGGTAGAATCTGCAGTAAAATTTACAGTGAATACTTTTAGTTCATAATGTTTAAATTTACAGTGAATACTTTTGGTTCATAAACTGTTAAATTAACAGTGAATACTTTGGTTTGGTTCATAATTTTTAAATTTACAGTTTATTTGGTCACTTTTTTCTCTTAGTTTGACTGGTTCGGAAAATTTTCTAATCCGGCCACTTTTAGTCCTTTTCCGGATTAGTGAGGTCCATTTTGCAAAAGTTTCTACATGTATATAGTTTTAGTTAACATTTTTTTTTTTTAAATAATTCATCGTGTAATTAAAGTAACTTTTGTCACTCTCGTTTCAGGTCGATTGGGTACAATTGAATACATCTTCATCGCCAGTGAATTAAGACACATTCAAGTTGATTGAAGCGTGTAAGAAAGTTAAATGAAGAGGAAACTTAATCAAACTTCCCACCAACACAGTCTACAGTTTTCAGACGATGATGGTAAGTCATTCATTCATTCATTCATTTTTTTTTCTTCTTTTACACCTACTTTTCTTATCTTGAAATTATGGAAATTCCGTTTGGAATAAGTCCATCCTTGGACTACATCGGTGCTTCTTCAATGCCACGTCTTCGTTTTTACAACCTTGCAAAAAGAGACTTTTCGAAATGACTTTAAGGTAGATACTGAATGTTTAATGTTACAAGAAGAAAATAAAAAATCCCTGAAGAATCCAACCGAGTGTGTTCTGTAAGGAATGTCGTCAAATTCATTCTTTCAAAATCATTAAATCGAATGATTACTACAACTTCATCGATTTCACGCTGACCGACGACAACGACGATTTAAGAAAAAATTTTTTTTTTACAAAATCCTTACCGTTTTCTACCTTAACAAAAAAAAAAATTGAAAAGAAAATCACATGTAAGGGTCTTTTTTATTGTAAAGTTGAAAGGAACATTGGTAGGAGTGAAATAACGCGTAAGTAATCGCAATCGATTTTTTTTTATGTTGCAAAGTTTAAGGAACCGGAATGAATAGAGAAAGATATAATATTTTTGCTAGATTTTAAATTGAGTTTTTTTTTTTTTTTTTTGGTCATTTAATAATTTTTTTATAAATATATTTTAAAGAAAGTTTGCGAAGCAATTACCTGTAAGTTTTCTAGTATATCTCTCGATTATGCATTGCTTTTCTCTTTCGCTTTCCTTAGTGAATTATCATGGGAACAAAAGTATCATAAATCTGTTGTTGAGTTTTCCAAGCCCATAAGCAACCACGTTAAAAGTCGTAAATAACCAAAATAACATTTTTTTTTGTTTTTTTGTTTTTTTTCATATTTTCTAGTGTTATATATGGTAGAAAAGAAAAATGAAATCATGAATTTTCTATAATCATCTTACAAAATCTCGTATCTTTTTTTTTAGTTGTTCTTTTTTTAAAAAGAAGTAAAATGAATCCATGGTGATTATTTATAGCCTCGTTAAACTATTATGTAGCGAATAACTATAACTTGTTTTCTCTTCGTTTTCCGAACGAATGTTATGGTAATGCGATAGTTGCGAACTAAAATTAGCTCAGAAGATAAGATTTAACGTCGTTTTCCAGTTTTTAAATACAAACCGATCCAATTTCTACAGCTGGTGTATTTAGAGTACATGTACCATATAAATAGGATATATACAGTATGTGTAATACCTACCATCAAATACCGTATACCTGTGTGTATATGTATATACGGGTACACATTCTAATTGTGTTTTCGTTGTATTGTATTTTTATGTCTTCGTGTGTTGTACCTTTATCTATCGGATGCATATTTTTAAATAAATAAAATAAATAAGTTACCTTCAATGTATAGAATTCAGGCATTCTATACTCTATAACATACAAAGCCTGGTTTAGGCAATGCATGAAATTAGCATTGGAATAGTCACGTTATGCAAGAGTTTAGGTTAGGTTGAAATTGTGCCTAAATTTAGGCTTAATGTTTTTTGTTTTGTTTTTTAAAAATAAAATGTTAACTAACGTAAACTAACCGTAACAAACCTTGACAGGTTTATACAAAACGTTAAATTTTTTAGACATCTCAGTCACTGGCAGACCAAACCCCTCCCAGAACATGTTTAGTTCAATGGTTTGTTTAATGCTCTTTGGATGTTTTCTTGGGGGGAAAAATTAGCAAAAACGGCTAAAGTGTGTATTTTCTGGGTCTAAACACTCAAAACATTTATAAGGAGCGTGATTTGCTAAAAAAAAACAACGTAATTTTTAGACATATTTGTCATGAAATTTCAGGTGAATCCCCCTTAAGAGTCGATTTTATATCCGCCACTGTACTTACATATACATATACATACATAACTAATGTCTTACTATAAAGTACGTGTGTAATAATAGTTCATATTGAGTAGGCTCACTGTGTTCATACTTATTCGCGAACTGCTAGGTAGTATGAGTATATAATATTCCTTATGTTATGTACGGTACGGTATGTGTGTTATACACGTATATACTGTATAACTTTCAGTATAGCTATATATCCAGTATAACTTCGAATAATTACCACATAGTAAATTTTAATAACCGACAAATCATTAATTTTATTCGCATTCCCGAACTTATAACTACGGTCTATAAATAGGAGTTATTATATAATACTCACTGTTGAGCCATTTTTTAAAAACTCTCTTTGTATTAGCGAGTGCGGTGGAAAATGATGATGATAACTCGGTAAAAGTTGCATTATTTTTCTTTTTAACCAAAAAATAAAAATAAAAAAAATATGAAGAAAGTGTAGCTTTTCATTCGTGGAGAAAATGGAATGACATTCGAGATAAGATCCCAACGACATGTCCCCGTGATCATTTGCATCCCACTATACAAGCTTAAAGAGACCAGAAATAAATGGAAACGTCTCTAAAGTGGGACTAAGTTTCGCCACGGGCACACAACATTACATCTCCTCTTTCAAGGAAATAAAAAGAAAATAAAAAGAGATATCTTCCTCTCTTTTATATATGTTTATTTATGTAGGACAGGTGAGATGACCGAGTTTATTTAGCTTAACTTTCAGCTGTAAAAAAAAAAGAATGTTGCATCAAGAAATGGTGTTGTTTTTTGACTAAAGTAAAATGAATGACCTCTTTTAAGCTTTATGACCATTTGAAAGGAAAAGATGAACCAACAAGGTTACTGCCATTCGAATGTCTTATTATTTGAAAAGGTACTGTAGTTACTAATTTAAAACGTGCTTGTTAAGGCACCTACAAATTGATAGCAAAAGGGAAATGGTTACTTTGGAGTAATTTTTTTTTTATATGGAATGTTTAATTCAATGGTCATTTTCATACAGGGTGTTCCTTAAAAGTCTGGCTAAATTATAACTACAGATGCACGCATCAAACAGTGCAGAAATGCCATATGTGAAGTTTTTGTCCAATACATTCGGGAAGTCCGGGGTGGGGGGCATTTTTTCCGGACCCAGGTTTATATGGAATTGATTTGATTTTCTGTGGTTAAACTTTTACCAGACCTAAAAAAATTAGGTACGCGCTGTGGGAATTAAATACGCGCAGTGGGAACTAAGCTTACTTTCTGCAACGTTCTCACACAAATCGAAATCGAAAATCCAATGAAGTGGTAAAAATGCAGCAGGCAATTAGTTCAGTCACTTGTAATCCACTGCGCAAAATCCGCATAATGATGAAATTGTCGTTATATTTATATTAGCTAAATCGTATATAAGCAAATTGAATAAATTGGTGGAAAATTGGTGGTGAATTGCTGCATTAAATTGGTGACCTTCTGTATGGTCAGGTATAGTCTGTGATTTTTTTAGTATTATTTTTAATTTTATAAAATTAATGCTAATACCGTACCGGTACTAAAAAATATAGAAACTAAACCTGATTTGAACAGCCATTTTTTCACAGTTTTTACTACAAATTTTAAAAATATATAGATAATATAGACTATATAAAAAAGTTATTTTAAGCATAATTTTTTATTTATATTGATTATGCTGGGATGTCCAAAAACGTAGAAAACTTAACAAGCCTTTTCGCGTTCAACAAAATCCGGTTCAATTTTGAACACCAACATTTATTTACTACTTATTTACCCACGCTGTTGTTTTCAACTAGGTCTAAACTACTACTATACAACCCACGGTTGTTGTTGTTTTTTCTAATATATAATCTTATTGCGTGCTCTTTTGTTTCTTAAACCAGTAGTAGTACCACATTCCTTTATTGTAGGCCATCGTCTGCATCCTTGCCCTAGCTATTTCCAAAACTTGGCTCTTAACTCTCTTCCACTATGGTACTAGTTTTTTCACCAACACCATCATCTTTTTTTCTCCTTCAAACCATCATGGAAATGGAAGGTCAAAGGCTTCGTCGCCTCTTGTTCTTCTTTTTCTTCCTCTTCTTCTTCTACTTCTTCATCCAACCATAATCCAGACGAACGTCTTTTCCCTTGAGGGCTCAGTCGTCCAAGATCGGGGATCTACCTTTTTCCCAAATGTTGCCGCCAAACTCTACTCAGTCGTTCGAAAATTCTGGCCTTTTTTTACTTCTCCATCCATCTTATGTTCTTTTCTATTCGTCTTATTTCTACCCATTTTCGTCGTCGTTGTCATTTCACCCACACAAGATTTTTGTTCTTCTTACTTAGTACGCATTTCAAAGTTTTTGAACTGCCAATGTGCTGCTCCAATCTTTCGGCATTTTAGTCTTTTTGCATTCATAATAGGGTAAAATCTTTAGGGACTTAAAAAAAGTAGACATGTTGTCAAAAAATAAAATCTCGTTGCATAAGAGGTTTATTATATAAACTAAGGCAGTTATCTACTTATTTGGGGGAGGAGGCCGTAAAATAAAAATAATGGGGGATTTGTTTTTTTATTAATTTTTTTCAAATGTATTTTTTATTTCTTTTAGCATGTAAGCCATAACATAAAAATATTATTTTTATTATTATAGTGTGTGCACTCAAATAGCGCTGTAATGATCTGAACATAGCAGTGGATATTAAGACGAATGGAACAGTTTACTTTATTTAGGGGTGT
Organism: Cryptops parisi; assembly: GCA_034695005.1. Lineage (NCBI taxonomy): Eukaryota > Metazoa > Arthropoda > Chilopoda > Scolopendromorpha > Cryptopidae > Cryptops > Cryptops parisi. The sequence goes on along the minus strand of JAQIWH010000866.1, from coordinate 15,683 downwards.
GGAGTATTGGAAGCACGTGGTTCTGGTTTCTTTTCATATTTGTTGATTTCTCAATTGTGGCTTAATGCACAGATACGCATAAAATTTGGGTTGGTGTAGTGAAACTTATCGGTGGATATTTAAATGCTAGCGCCTAGCGGTAACGTGTGAAATAATTAGTGAAAATGTGAAATCGATTAATTTGTGGAATAACTAGTTGGAGAGTAATAATTCGTTTAATTAAGATTTATTTCATTAATTTAATACTAGATAAATCTCCGTGGTTGGTACGGTAACCACGGGGTGTTTAGATAACCATCTTCATAACATCATCATTTAGATAACTATCATCACCATCGAAACCTTCAACACAAACTGTTAAAGGTTACGATTATCTTACGATATATCGTAAGATAATCGATTCTTTGGTTACCAAAAGGGCGGATAGGTAAAGATTAATAGTAGTAATATGCCAGTTTAATACATCCGTTCAGTGGCGGATTTACGGGGTGGGGGTTAGCGGGTTCACCCCCCCCTTGCAAAAAACGGTTCAAGTGTGCATATTTTGAGGTTTAAACACTTAAACATTTATTTTTGAGTTTGATTTGCCAAGAAAGAGATGTAATTTTTTGATATTCGTCATGAAATTTTAGGTGCCCCTTCCCCCCCCCCCCCAGAAGTCGATGCTAAAGCCGCCATCTAGTTAATATAATTTACCGTTTAGTTGTGAAATTAAATTGATGGAACTATCGTGATTTTATGGAATGACGCTTAATGTGTGAAATTCGTCAAAGTGTTAAATACCAGGGGTTCATATTTCAAAACATCGGAGTTCTCCGCCCACTCGACGAAGCAGAATCCTCTAACACGCCCCCATTCTCCATTTTGAAAAGTTTTGAATTATGACTCATGCATATTTTCGTTCAGCATTTCGGGTTTTACAATCTTTCCATCAGCACAGCTGCGCAGAAGTCATTTTCTATGCACGGCTACTTCAAACAAACATCCACTGTCTTACAAAAATGGAGGACAATTGTCAATTTTTTAAAGCATAATTTAAGAATAAATAAAATTAATACAGTAGATTGCCAATATTTTTTGTTGTTTTCTAAACTTGGAAACAATAGATTTTCTTGATCGTGCATTTTGTTCTGAAAGAATTGAAATGAAAGAATGAGTGGTCGCGTGTGAGCCAAATTTGAAGAGACAAGGCATTAAATTAGCTCCTCCTCCACTCTGTTGTTTAATTGGCTATTACCGGTTTAACTCCGATGTGAACATCGGAGAAATCCCGTAATTGCATTGAAGTCGGATGAGGTAACCGATTTCCGAAGTTAGCATTAAGAACTGAATGTTGTGTTTTAAACCAACTCATTAGCAACAATGAAAACTCCGGAGAAAAACGCGCACTCTGAACACATCGGAGACTTGAAATATGATCCCCTGCTTAAGTTACGGTTTGATAATAATGTCTGATTAAACTATTTTTACGGTGTGGTGTGAAATTGGTTAATATAGTGGAATATAACGTAATTTTTAATATATTAATTTATATATCGAAAAATAAAGTTCATCATTAAAGTGTGAAATTCGTTATTTTGTGAAATTCGTGGTTAACGTTGAAAATATTAGACATTTTTGCAGATGTGATCTGATTATATTGCGGTGGCCTAGTGGTTCGCCTCCGGTACTCTAGTTGGTGAGTTCGCCTCCCACTCGTGCCGTGTGGGTTCAGTTTAGGGTCTGACACTGCGGGGGCAGGTTTTCTCGGGGCACTCCCGTTTCCTCCTGCTTCATAAAACCCTGTTCCATGTTTATCATCCTCATCTCATCGTCATTTCTGTATTTCTGATTTAAATAAAGTCTGAGGGCCAAATGACATAGCTGTAAGAGCCAGTCGGTGCCCTCGTTAAACCCCAAGTACCTACCTACCTTCATTTACATTGAAATTAATTTTCAAGGTCATCGCATTGTTACATTTATTTATTTATTTATTTATTATTTGCTAAAAGCTCCCACAAAGAATAAAAGACCAAACAAAAAACACAAATGCACAAACGCAAACGAATAAAAAACAAATGCACAAACGCAAACGAATAAAAAACAAATGCCCAAAAAAATTTGAATCTTTGACAATAAATCATGCAACCCATGCAACAAACTGAAAACAGGCACCAAGTAAAAACTATTGATGGTCAAGATAATAATTTGCAATTAATTGACCAAAATGTCTACAACTTGTAATACATTTACTGTTAGAGCAATTAAACACAGTTTTTCTAATATCATAGGGCAAACAGTTCCAATCATCTACACTATCAAGCGGAAACCGACTCCTCTCAAATGTCTAAGTACGGGCAGTGATTTCAATCTTATAATGTCTGGTTTGCCGTGTATGACAATAATCTAAAAGAAATTTTTTAACAAAATGCATAGGGTGATTGACATTTCTAAGAGTAGAGCTCAAATCTCGAATTTTTGCTGTCTCAATAACTGTATGCAGTGTAGCAATTTGATTGTTAATACAAAATTCAGTAATCGATTGGTACATAGATAACAAGGTCCTCATACATCTATTGTACGCAACTTTCAACCTATTTATTCTATATTTCTGATAACACCAAATGGGAGTCTGAAAGTTAATGAGAGACTGAATATATGCAGCAAAAACCATTTTCTTTTCTTTAAAATTGAGAATCCTCTTAAGTTTCTTTAAAATAAAAACTTTTGAGCCAAGTTTTCTGATAACATGTTCCAAATGGTGCCCAAAATTAAGAGAGCTATCAAAAAACACTTCCAATATTTTCATAAATCTAACAGTATGACCCATACCAATGTTTAAAAGTTGAGTCTCATGCCTCTACTGTCATACCAGGATTTAATTATCTGCATATCTTGACGTATTGTTACTATTACTTTGTCATAGTCTCCAGGATGATAACCATAGACAATGATGTTATCATCCACACATGTGTGTAATTTACCCTCAATAGGAAGACTTGCCAACGAACACATAAACACATTATATAACAAAGTAGCAATCTTACTGCCTTGCATCACCCCTCTGGTAGACTCCTGTTTGCAACATTCATTAAGGCAAATTTCACTGTCTATTTGTAAAATATTCAGTAAGCAACTGTACCGAGTCTCCATCAATGCCCAAACTCACCAAATCAGCAAACAACCTGACTTCTAGGTACAGTATCAAAAGCCCTCGAGACATCCGTCTTAAGGAGGATTACCCTATTACCTTTTTTAATAATATCAAGAATATGATTCATCAGCTGCTGAAGGAGCTGATGGATCACACTTCTACCAGGAATACAACCAAAAAACATTTCGGCATCAAAGGAATCAAATAATCCCTAATAGAACCAAATAGACATTGATCTGCTATCTTAGACACAGTCGGTAACTAGCTATTGGGCGAAAGTTTTTAAAATCATGGGACGTAGAACGTGGGACGTAGAACGTTGTCAAAAATTATGGGCTACCAAATAGGAAGTTGTAGCCAAAGGTCCATTTAGTCAGAATCCTGTATCGTTTCATTTATTTCCAACAATTTAATCAAAATCAAAATAGAAACAGTATAGCTTTTAAAAGCTTTCAGTGGAGGTACCGTGTATTACAGGATAGTGTATCACTACAATACACTAAACTGGTAGTATATTGTAAGCTTTTATGGGCTCTATTTATATTGTTTGTCGGTTTTATTTATGTTGTCACTATACGTGATTCACCTTGTATGTTAAAAGTTACTCCATATGTTTTAAGAAACTCAAAATGGGAAGACTGGTTCAAACCAATTCATTAAGTCGTTTACCATTCTTACCAGGAGGGGGTTGCAATAATAATTACACTTTACTTAACTTAATTATATTTAGTGAGACTTTTGCTAATTGATAATAACGTTTTTTGTAGGTTTATTGCTGATAAATTTCTATCCGGAGGAAACCAAATACGATACCACCACCACTGATGATGATAAATGTGTTATTTATTTGATTATGTGTACCCGTAATACAAACACGAATGCACTACGCTCGGGAAGTGGGGTAAGTCGTAATTTTTTATTTTCAAAAAATGGCATTTATTAATGGTTATTGTAAAGTCAGCCATAAACTACTTTACTATATCTTGGGCTGCATTATACGCTGTTTGTAATATTACGACCTCTGTTTCCATCCAAATCACGAATCAAATAATCCTCTTAACAAAGCTTTTGTACACCATTGTGTAGAGATCCCAAAAACTAACCATTTCTATGAATAAGCTGCAAAAAAACAACTTTTTTAATTACCTCATTCCACGAAAAATGGAACAATATTTTTTATGGGGAAATTGAACTCGAAAATAAAATAACTTGAAAGTTGAATCATTTCCTGGAACGGAATGTGTTTGCAGTTCGAGAGTTCACTGCATATGTATCAGTATCAAAACAATTTTTATTTTGAACAATTGTAAAATTATCGAGACGAGCGAAGCGAGTCTCTCTCTATCCTAGTTGTACCAAAATCAGCATTTGGCTAAATCTTGTGATCCCTTTTTCTCAAAAACTACAATAGCTTGGAAGATGAAATTTCGCACACGTAAAAAAAGGGGTGCATTCTCGATCGAAGACTAAAAAACGGGTCTACGGGTCTAAAATTTTGCCTACTCTTATGCAGCTATTTTGCACTTAGTAACTTCAATGGACCCGTCTTTTTAAGTGGCGCTGTAGTCCAGTTGGTGCGCGAGTCCAATTAAAGCCCTGCCTTTTGCTTATTATAGTTAAATTTATGTTCAAATTACCACTTTTTCATTAAAAGTAGGCTTCATTGATCGCTACATTACTCATTGTCTGCAACCTTTTTTAATTGTTTAATATGCCTCAGAATTTTAGAATTTTAAATACCTCAACAAATCTTTGAGCACCAAGAATCTTTATCTAAATTGACATGAAGTTTTATTTTTCAAATCATGAAAACAAAACAGGAATAAGAATTGCCAAGTTCAACCTCAATAAAAAATTTTATCACATTTTATGTACCGTAACGTAAAAGTGACCGTTGTATTTTATTTTTTTATTCATCATTTACAAATTAATAAATTTATCCAATCTCGTTGAGAAAGTTAAATACGAATGCCATTAGTCTCCAAGGGACATTGTAAATTAGGGTAAAACTAGTAAATTACTGTGAAATCACAATTTGAAGTGTTTAAAATTTTCTGAATGTAACGTAAGTGACCGTGGAATCACCCCATAGGTTTTTTTTTGACAAGTTCATTGTAAGGATATTATTGATTGATTGGTTTTTTCACCATACTTCAAGTTTGTTATTGAAATCTTCTTAACCAGTGGTTATGTTTGGTTTTCATTTGATGTCCAAAGACATAACAAGCAGTTATTTTGGGCTACTTTCCGGTTATAGTCGGGACCGTCTGATGTTGCTATTTGCTTGTACTTGGTTATGGGTTTATTTTGCAGGTTAGATTAGGAAAAAGAAAGAAACGTATTAAATGTATGATATTTTGTTTCCCTAACCTAACCTGCAAAATAAACCCATAACCAAGTACAAGCAAATAGCAACATCAGACTGCCCCGGCTATAACCGGAAAGTACCTATATTTGTATATTGGATACCAATTATTTACATGATAACTATGCATTTTCAGGAGTTTGAGCGAAAAAGTTAATTATAAATTGTTTTTATTAAGTTAAGAGAGCTATATTAAATATTTCAAAAATTAATAGGTGACAATTTTTCTTATTATTTTAACCATAAATTTAGGTTATTTAGATATGTTGAAGGGTGTTATAAAGTTGACCAAGTATATTGTAAAATTTAATTACATACCAAATAGATTCGAAACAAAATTCAACTTAAAATTTGTTGTAGCTCCAACAACTCAAGTCAAATTTAGAGATTATTCGACAGGTAAAGTTTAAGGTTAATCTTGCAGCCAATCACAATCAGCCGCACCACTACCTAAATCTTAAACTGGCACAAAGGGTTTAACTCTAGATTTAGATTTTGTCTTGGGTCGACTAGTATTGGTACTGCAGAATAACAAATCTGTATATCTAATAGTCATTATGCTTAAATAATCATTAGATCATTTTGTTTAAAATAAACACATTAAAAACGTGGTACAAAAGTTATGTATACTCTGCCATGTACTTTGTGTTAAGTTATGATTAATTATCATGTAAATAATTATTTCCTAATTTATTCTCTTTCATTGAATTGTATAAATATTGATGTTGGACGTGTCATTATATGTAAAAGGGTAATTTGAAGCCTGAATGTTGTTGGTTTATAGTTTAAAATAAACCTTGGATCCGCTGGAAAAATTTATTAGTCATTGGTAATAAAAATAAGCCATCGTTATTGTAAACGATAAAGAAACAATTGACTTTATATGATTGGTGCGAGCCAGCAATTGTACAGCATTGTACTTGTCTCAGGAAATAAATCTTGTATTGCTTTAATGAGAACATTGTTGTAACACAAAAGTAAAACTGCAGGCTTTGTTTCAAAGAATGAACCTTTCATTTTGTTTTATTCATTTTAACTTTAGATTGGGAGGGACTGCCGGAGCCATTGCAACATGTCCTCTTGAAGTGGTTAAAACTCGTCTTCAATCATCGGTGGCAACATTCCATGCCCATGCCCATGCTCACGTGCCTTCCATCCGTTCCGCAATTCCACCTTCTCAGTCATGGGTGGAATTTGGTTATCGGCCTTCCGAACTTCTGGTCTTGACCCACTCCGATTTGCCCCCAGAAAAGCCAGTGCGATTGGGGATATGGAGATGTCTCAAGTGAGTTTTGTACTCTACTTCAGATTCAAGTTTGTTGTTATAGGTTTTAACTGAGATGATAAAAACAGGCAAGGGACTAAATAAAAGAAATAATATTGACGTTACCTCTCGCTGAGGCTACACACTTGTAACCTCCCAACGTTTTTGCTTTCCAAAACAGGCTTTTTCAAGGGACAAATGCAAAACCAAAAAATAACATGATCCTTGCCTGCTTTTACCATGTTCATCAGGGTAGAGAATTATAATATGTACGAGAAGCAAACTTTGTGGTTTGTTATGGTAACCATGTGGTGTCAAGAAGTAAACCGTGTGTTTACCTTTATGTTGCTTCGCAATACATAAAGGTAATGAGCCTTTTCCATCATGCAGTTGTTTTAAATTACAACAAGCATTCTTGTAATTCAAATGTACATGCATTGTTTTGGTGAAGAGTTCCATGGATCATTGAGTCCCTTCACCATAACTTGAGTGTACACAAAAAGCGTTCCAGACAGACACTTAAAAGTTCTGGTTAGTTTTCAAATGTCACCTGAAAACATCTAAAACATTGAGATGTGTTTAAAATTTCACCTGAGATTTATTGTTGCAACAACGAACTTTCAGCTAAATGTTTCGACCTGTGGTTAGTGACTAAGAATGAGTGTAACGAGGTGACTTGTGAATTTGCTTTCGAAAACATGATCTTTTGTTCCTGTGTACTACTTTAAGTAAATACTGAGAGAGATGCTCTTCAATGTCACCTGAGTTTCTTTGTTGCAACAGCGAAGTTCCAGCTAAACACCTCAAAATCGTGGTTAGTGACTAAGAACGAATGTGATGTCTCGTAAATTTGCTCCTTGGGAACCATGTAACTTGGGTGGGTTCCAAATGGAGTGAATTCGTTTCACTAAGTTTAACCGTTTCCAGCTAATGCTAAGAATAAATTCGATTTATGATTCCTTATGAATTAGTTCAAACTGCTTTGGTTTGGAAGACAAAAAAAAAAAAAGATTGGGAATAATTTTTCTTTAAAAAAAATAAAATTACTTTCTCTACAGTAGTAGAAGACAATCGGAAGACAAATCAGAAATGATAAAAAATTATCAGACGTACTGTAGCCTAAATGTGGTTTTTTAAATCTTTTGAAATGATCATGAGTTGCTTTCGTGATATGAAAGTTAAACCTTGTTTTTTTTATAGTGTATTGATATTCTGTTTACAGCTACAGTGAGTTGTTTTTTTTTTTATATATAAATAAAATTGGTATAAAGAAAATATAAAACAAATTCTTTTTCTTGGCAAAGTTAAACTTGAAAAAGGGTCAAGTACAATATTTAAAAATAACTGCTGGATATCCTATGAAAAATTGTAAAATGTATTAAAAAAATCTTCATTATCACTTTCTATCTTAGTTTTTTTTGCTGTTAAATGATCGTTTCTAACGAGTTGTCAAAGTTGATAAAATATTTAGATTTATGTAATTTGAACCTTTGATTCACTGCTTATCATGCAATAAAAACACGGAGGAGCAAAGGGCAGATGAATAAACACTATTCTTAAATTCCAATATGCATTGATTACATACTGCCATCACCAAGTTTTCAAATTTTCTTATGATTCAGATACAGCAAACATGTTGGACGATCCACATGTAGCAATTATATTAATAATATAAGTTGACTGGGTTGTGGTGTATGCCTATGAATCTTTATGGATTGTGACACCGTCCTTGTTTTATTACTGCGTAGTTTTTTTTTTATATATACATATTTTTAACCTAATTGACTAGTTTTATGAATTTGACTAGAGTTCTCACATTTCAATGAAACTTGTATCTTAAGTGTAGGAAATGATTTATGTTACGGATTTAATATAAACATTATTCCAAAATGAGCCACTAAACTTGCAAACAGGCGAGGGACGATTCAGATATCATATCGCCTCCGTATCACATGTTCTATGCATTACGGGGAAATGTTTCGATGAGTGCGTATTTTGTGATGATGGGTTAAAGTATTTTTAACTTCTTTGGCATAGACTTAGTTTTAATTTTACAACTTTAGTCAAAAACCCACCAACCAAAAAAGGGCTGAAAACATTCCAATTTGAAATCTAGTAATAGTTTCTGTCATTCACAAACCATAAATAATGTCCATTAGATAGTTGGCAATGTACACAGGGTGTTCGTGAAAGATCTAGTCAAATTTTAACCACAGATGCTAGGCATGAAACCAAACAAACACTTGTATAAACATGGGTCCTAATATTGAAGGGCCTTGTGTAAAAGGGTATTGACCATATTTTTTACAATTTTGAGCAAAATGCATTTAAAGATCTGAACTTACTTGTTTTACTGTCTATGGGCCACTTCAAACTTTTTGCACTAATATCTTTGCACATATTGTTGTGTTTTGCAAAGTTTTGTGTTAGGGAGGTAGAATTGCATCTAACACGTTCGAAAATGCTTCTCAGTCATTTTTGACAAAAATGTTACTTAACATCCTTTTACACCAGGCCCTTCAATTCTTTGCTCCTGAAATAACACAGGGTAGGTGATGTAAATGGCACAGGTCCTTTGTCTCATAATTACTATACAGTAGGTATGCAACTGCTTATACATTTCCGAACCCATGTTTAATTGTTTGTGATGCATGGCCTTTGCCTTTAAAAATTTGACTAAAACCTTCAGGAACACCCTGTATAAGCAGCATTGCATTTTAATTTTGAATGTTACTGTGTATCATCTTTTTTTATGACTCAAATCGTTATTTCTTGGCAAGAATCACCAAGGTACATTGCAAGCTATGAAAATCCGTCCCAAGTAGTTTTTCTTGACGTCCCATCTGAACAGAAAATGGGGGGAAAAATCTTAGGATACAAAACATATTTGATGATTGAAGTTAAATAAAATGTGCATTACATTTTACAAATTATACGTCCGAATATGCCCTAACTACCCCTGAAATAATGCTACATTTCGTATTACGAGTAATTAAGCTTGCACTCAACTCGGATACTTGCCCAACATAGAAGATTTTTGCTCTGAATTGGTATTTTGATTTAAAATAGTTTTTAAACTTGTTTAGTTTTTTCCAAACTTGAGAGAAATAAAATATTCATCGGCGGTGTTATTCTGTTTCTAAACATGATATCGGCGTCGTTATTTGTTGTGTGCGAGTAAATTACATTTGGTTCATTATAATTTACAGATACATTGTCGAAACTGAAGGAGTGAATGCTCTCTTTAAGGGTCTCGGACCCAACTTAGTCGGTGTAGCTCCTTCCAGGTACGGTATATACAGTATTTTGAATCTTATACGGTGGAACTTCTCCAACTCGAATTTTCTCTTATAACTCGAATTTGTTCACGGTCCCTATAACCAGCAATACGTTTAAACAAACTTTAACTCGAATTTTTTTGGTCCCTTGGGTGTTTTGAGTTAGAGAAGTTCTACCGTACATCGTTTAACAACACATCTTCAAACCAGAGGCCATTAACCGAAAAACAAAAACCAAATGTGGTTTCGTATTTCAGAGCTATTTACTTCTGCACGTATTCTCGAGCCAAGAATTTTTTCAATCAATTCTTGACACCGGACACTGCAGGTGTACATACCTTTTCTGCAGTATGTGCAGGTAACTATGCTTTTCCGTTGATTATGTCGTATTTCCTGTTTTCATTAACAACGGTGGTGGTGGTGGTGATAAAAATCTTGTTTTTTGTTTTTGGAGTTAACAAAATACCTATAACAAATTTTTGTTTGCAATTGCTCGTTAATTGCTTTGTTGAAAAAAACACTGCAATCTGTTTGCTTGGCATTTGGCCATTTCCATTGCATGAAGGTATTTACTCTCGTAAAGTAAATATTGGCGGGTATTTAACAACATGTCGACACAAACAACAAGAAGTCTATTTTGAGTTTCATGTTTGTCGATTCAAGATGGAAAACATTTTTTTGCAATTCTGTGCAATAAAACTCTTTTACTTCCAATAAAACTTAAAATTTATGCATTTGCAGGTTTGACCACGTCGACGGCAACAAACCCAATCTGGTTGGTGAAAACACGCTTACAACTTGATCAGAGGTAAGATATACAGTGTGAACACCTCAAATAATAAAACAAGAACAAGACGTTTACTCTGGCATGTTGTAGTGTGTTCAAAAAATATAAATGATCCAAACACCATTAATTGTGTTTTGTTTTCTAACATCAAATAATGCTTAAAACATGCATGCATGCAGAAAAAATAATTTAAGTATTGGCAGCCCAATAACTTTTGTGATGTAATCAAAAACGATGTAACGTAGGTCACATTTAGAAAATTTGCACATTGACTTAAATTTTATTATGCTAAGTTGCCAAAGAATGGAATGCGATCGGCATGGTCTTGTATTTTGAGGAGCTAATTTGTCTTTGACGAGTTAAAAGTCTCAAGATTTCTGTCATGAGTCTCGGTTCAGCATTTGCTGGAAAATGATGGTGAACAGAACCAGCAATTTAAAAGATAAATAAATAAATACACAAAATTATTTGTTTATAAAACAAATGATGACACAAAATTATTAGTTGTTGAACAACTATTTGTGCAAGTTTAACAATGAAAAATTTGGCAATGGATTTTCTAGTCGTCGTGGTTCCATTCTATGGGGATTGAAGGGTAGAGAAAAGGTGCGAACAAGTAAATCGAACAACAGCTTTAAAATTTGGCTGTGGAACTTTCAAGTTCAAGTGATTCTAAAGTTTTTAAACTACTGCAGTAGTACTTGTTTACCGCAACATAGTTTCCCAGAGTTGTAAAGTACGTTGGAAAAAAAAAATTGATTTTGGAGCAAGGCCAAAATCAAGAAGTATACTTGGCAACGTGGAAATTATCTCAAAAGACGTCATAACTATATCGCTCTATATATTGAACGTAATAAAGTGTTGCATTGATTCACCCCTCCCCCTCCCCCACGCTCTGGTAAGTACAAAAAACTTTTTCATGCCTTTTCCGCGCCTTTTCCGCCTCGTTAATTTTTCGATTTGTCTAATGTATAAGGTTAGAACAATAGTATCCGATTTGCAACTTCTGCTGAACGTAATGCATTATGTACATTACTTTGATTAAAATATTGCTATTCAAGTGTGGTTTACATTGCACAAATAAAAAATAAAAACAAAAACAAAATGAAGAAATTGGTTTCTAAAAATAAACAAAGTGTACATCGTCTTGGGGGCAGCTGAAAATGCAAATTGGATGCGTTGGCTAATGCAGTAGGCATAGTGTGGGATAAGATGATGAAATTTTAGATGGCAGATGCCCGTGTTCTCAAGTGAACTGTTTACATTATTTTTTAAAAATCGATATCTTAAATTTCATCATAAATGTCCAGCTGTTTTTTTTTGTTGTTATTTTTTTTTTTTTTTTCATTTTAAATTTCGATGACCTACTATTTAGTATACAAGGTGTCTCAATTCATGCGTGATAAGACATAAATCGGTAGCTCAAACTAAAGGTGAAACATGTTATTGAATTAAACATGCAGTATTTGAGCACTACTTTTTGTATTTGTTGACCTGTTAATTGGTGGTTATCCTTTGCTAGTACAGGTGCCAATATTGTTTTGTACCAGCATATGCATATACAATGACTCTGTAAATATAATGAATATTGTAATTGATGATTCGAGTGGATTAATGGTGTAACTCGAAAAATGTAGTTTTGAGAAAAGGGGCAAAACTTCAAATTTAAGATTTAAAAAAAAGAATCCTGTCAACTGTATATTTATAAAAAAAAAATGACTAGGTTTTGCAACAAAAAAAAAAAAAAAAAAATCTTAATTTTAGTAAACAGGCCTCAAGTTATAGGTTAATTTTAAAATGTAATGAAGCCGTTCTTCTAAATATCGTGCAAATGCTTTATAAAAGCATTTACGTCGTTTTTCCAAAGATCTTTCCCATTGTTTTGGAAGTGAAGCGGCAAAAAGAAAGAAATCATAAATTTCACATTGACAATAGTCGTGTTCCATATTCTTGCTCCAAAAAGTCCGAAAGTGCAGATTATAGGCAACCCAATGTCTTTGACTGGTCTAAAAAACGATTAACATATGCATTTTAAGGAATAACGATGTATGCCATTTTTTCCACCCAACTCCTAAATTACATGTATACATGCTACATAGGATTGATGGCCTGTTTATTACATGTCTGGTGACGATAACACCTAAAAAATGAAACTCCTCCAAATTGATGTTCCCCCTAAAGTTTGATTTACCGAGTATGTCTTTTGAGCATTTTAAGAAACACCTTGTATAATACAAATTGAGACTAAAAACTTGTTAGCCAATGATTTGCATGCTTTATACCTTACATATAAAAATATATTCAAGAATGAAACGAATTTTTTTGAAATATAAAACTTCACTGCAACACTCATGCCAGATTAAGAGTTCTCACATCGACGCCAACGCAAAAAAAAAAACCCTAGCAGGAAAATATTGCCCCGCTCGAGAACGGACATGAGGTGTAACTTTAAAAAACAACTACTCAAAATTGTTATTCGCGGTAGATTCGATTGGCAACGACATCTACAGTATGTAAAATGGTGCCTTTTGTCCGTTGTCGTCGTTGATCCATCCCCATGTATTTTGAAAACCCTTCCCCCCATTAACTGTACATTTCCCGCCCAGGTGGATTGAGTCGCAGAAACGCATTAGATCACAAACTCGTGGTCACATGTACAATTAATCCATGTTTGAGGAAGTGGAGGAGTACATGTGGGCCGTCCTGATGGGGGCGTTAGACCTCGCCAGCTTGGTAGGTCGCACCAACCTCCTTCAGTGGGGACAGCCAAACCGTGCGCATCCTGCACACGGACTCTCCAGACGTTTAAAAGTGCCGGAAGTAGTTGTTTGACTTTACTCTTCTATCTGGATTTGTAACATTGGCTTAAGCGTAACATCTTGCTTGACATGCTGAGAATTCATGATGTTCGACGACATCGATAACCATCAGGCTACTAGTGTTCCGTGAAAAAGCAAACACCCTCTTGTCGACCATAATCAAATCGTTACACACATAGTAGCAAAAGACAACAAACTTAAACCAATTTAACAGCAAAAAGAAATCATCATGGGGTGTTTCATCATTGTCAAATTCATTTAAGCGTCGTTCAAGGCTCACCGTTTTTTGTTTTACTGAAACGACAGCAGTTTACAAATGCTGCTGATTTTCATGTAGCAATCTTCCTTGGACGCTAACCGCACAATGTTCGACTCGTGTTCATCCTATAGCAGGAGTATCGTTTTTATCGTACTTCAAATTTTGCACAACAGTAGCTTGCCAACAGTTAACGTTTCACGTTGGCTGTTTCATCTTGCCTGTGAATATACTGTATGAATGAACATTGCACCGTACCTGTTTGTTCACTACTGAATGCTTTACTTTTTCGTCGTTCATATCGTCATTGCATTGCGAATGCACTCACCACGATGTTATGAATTCTCAGTTGTCTGAAAAGAAAGTTTAAAGTTGGTGAAATTCATATTGGGAATCTAATGAATTCATTTTTTTTTGTTAAAAGCAGAACTATAATTAAAGCATCGTTGTATTTATATATATATTTTTAATTATGTCCATTGTGATTGTGCATCAACACCGAGATTGCTATGCAATTTCGGATTAACATCTTGTTATGAATTGATGTGAAACCAATTTGAACCTCGATCATCCATTGAACCTTGTGTATGTTATTTGTATATTCGGAAAAATGACAAGCTATTGTATGACCCAAGCTTCCAGTCATGAATGGAAGAACTTAGTAGACTACTCAATGTGGTTATGTTTCTTAGCGTAAATTACCGTTAAATTTTAAAGTTGCTGTTTATGTTGGAATGCATTATGCAGGTGCACAGTTAAAACGTTTTCATAACGAGTTTACTATTAAAATATGCCGATTATATTCAATGTTGTGCATGAAGGGGGAAGGGGCAGTCGCTTAGTTAAAACTCTTTAACCATTTCACTAGAACGGCTGTTAAAGCAGTTACATGAAACGTGCAATTAAGGGGTCACACTTGCAGATGATTCGTAAACGAGTTTTTTTTTCTTGATTGCATTGTTAAATCGGGTGCATTCATCGAGAAATACTATCTTTGACAACACTGTCTTAATGCGTGCTTCTTATCCTGAACGTTTAATTTTTAAAGTGCCGAGTTTTAGAGGGGAACATAGATCTACTTCGCAAAAAAAAACAAACCTCACAAAGTCGCATGTTTTCCTGCAAGTTCAGCATGTTTATTTTATTGCTAAAATTATGCCTTCTTTTGCGAGTTTTGCCCACTTTTTTGGATAAATTTCTCAAACTAGTTCTAGGCAAATTTCAAATGTGTCAGTGATTATATGTGACACAATGGACTCTGGTGACATCCACTGTCGAAACGTGTATGTAAACTTTGTTTGCAGTTCACCATTGCCATGATATTGGATAATCGAGGTTCACTATGTAGTATTTTTGTTTTCTTATTTATTTATTTTTTAACATCATGACTGTCAACTTAAACATGTTTGTTCTATATATAAAACAACGAAAACTTTTTCCTTGTAGGAAACACGGTGGCATGACGATTCGAGAATGCGTCCAGCAAATCTACAAGAGCGAAGGCATTCCTGGGTTCTATAAAGGGCTGACGGCATCCTACGCTGGTGTGTCTGAAACAGTCATCCATTTCGTTATTTACGAAGCCCTCAAAGCCAAATTACGGCAGTATAGAAACGGGTCCAGTTACGATGCAAAGACATCGAGAGATTTTTTCGAGTACATGGCGGCCGGAGCGTTTTCAAAAACTATCGCCTCCTGTCTTGCATACCCACACGGTAAGTCTGACAATGCCAATTTTTCGCATTGCAGCACCAAACACAATGCATTAGTATTGAACGCAT
>JAQIWH010000865.1:0-39029 GCA_034695005.1 Cryptops parisi | reverse complement strand
AAGGCGTTTTCGGTCCCTGATTGGTGTTTGGCTTGTAACTGATTCAACACTGCTTTATGAACCTGAAATGGAGTATATCATGCTGGACTTTTATTTCATTGGAACGTTAATCACATATTATTGTGATTAACGTTCTGCTTGAACGTCTGGTCAAATTTTAGCCACAGATAATGAAACCCCAGAGAATTTGAAAATTGTACCTCGACCCGTACTTTCCCGAACGTGTTGGACAAAAAACATGAATTCACTCTACGAATGGAACCATGTCCGGTTTAATATGGCGTTTTTTGCAATGTTTCGATGCTTAGCATCCGTGGTTAAAATTTGGCCCAAATTTTTGGGAACACCCTGTATGCAGTGGAACAACTTTGTCGTTTGAATGAGATTCGGTGATTTGAGATTCACTTGTTTTCGTAGAAACGAAGAGAAGAAAACGAAAAGAACCGAACGTTGGATAAACTGCGATCTCCTGTTGTGTGCGTTTTAGGTCACGTCGACACCGGGAAAACAAAGATTCTAGATCAAGTATGGAATTTATTCATGGCGTTGTCGTCAGTTTCGCTTGTTTAGGAGATTTGCATTTTTTTTTACATATGGGTTTTGATTTTCAGATCAGGCATACGCACGTTCAAGATGGCGAAGCCGGCGGCATCACGCAACAAATCGGTGCGACCATGATACCATTAGATGCGATTCGAGAACAGGCCAAAATGGTTAAAGGGGTAAATTGGAATTTTCTTTTTTCATGCGAGTTGGTGGTTTTATTTTTGTATTAATTAGTTTTAATTAATGTATCTCTTTTTTTGTTGTAGTTTTCCAACATAGAGCTCAAAATTCCTGGGTTACTAATTATCGACACACCTGGTCACGAGTCCTTCAGGTAAAAAAAAAATCTTTATTTGTTTGTTATCACATTTGTCTGGGTTTAAAAAACAAATTAATGAGAAAAAAAATGTATTTGTTTGATGAATACCACAAAAGACGTATGTTACTGGCAATGTATAGAATCCAGGCATGAAATAACATTTACACTACTACTACTTAGTTAAGATTGGTTTAGGTAATTTTTGTAATTTAAAAAAGTAATCCATTAAATTTAAACCTAACATTCTTGCTAACTGTTCCAATGCTGATTTCATGCATCGCCTAAATTAGGCTTGGCATTTTATAGAATGCCTGGATTGTATACATTGCTGGTAGCATCTTTATGGCAACTTGTATTTGGATCAATATCACAATCCTAATTTGTGTACGTTTATTTCTAATGTAGCAATTTGCGTTCTCGTGGATCCTCGTTGTGTGACATTGCCATTTTGGTAGTTGATATCATGCACGGAATCGAACCACAAACTTTAGAATCGATAAATTTACTGAAACAGAAAAAGACTCCTTTTGTCGTAGCGTTGAATAAAGTGAGTTTATTCGTTTTGTATTATTTTCCAGTTACTAAGTTTCAATTTGCTAATACAGCGTGTGTCCGCCATGAGATGACAACATTTTAGTCACGCACAGTGTGAAAGTGATTGATTGTGTATAACCAGATATGAAAAAATATACTTTGTACTTGATGAAAGATGCAAAAAAAAAATATACTTTTAACATTTCATGGTTGACACCCTGTATAATACATGTTTGAATAAATTTTGTTGCACTTTTTTTAGGTTGATCGACTATACGACTGGAAAACGTTTAAAAATAGGGATATCCAAGACACGTTGAAAAATCAGAATAGAAACACGATGCTGGAATTCGACGAACGTGTTAAACAAGTTATTGTTCAATTTGCCGAACAGGTATTTTAATTATTATGTCACTGTCGCCGACAAAAGTGTGTTTGTGATTGGTTGCGATTCAAATGCGATTTTGTTGTGTTCCATTAGGGCTTAAACGCAGCTCTGTGCTACGAGAACAAGGATCCGAGATCTTTTGTGTCTTTAGTTCCTACATCTGCACTTACCAGCGATGGCATGGGAAATCTTATATCGCTCGTTGTAGACCTCACGCAGAGCATGATGGCTAAACGATTGACTTTCACGGAGGAATTGCAAGCCACAGTTTTAGAGGTAAGTTGACAAAAAAAAAAGCGTAATCTAAAAAAAAAAGAAAAATAGGAACGGTGAACACCCTGTACTTGAATATATTTATACTTACTAATTTATATTTTATTTCTACAATTTTTGTTTGTTTCAGGTTAAAGCTATTTCTGGGCTTGGCACAACGATAGACGTCATTCTAGTGAACGGAACATTGAAAGAAGGGGACACGATGATATTAGCCGGAATTGACGGTCCACTCGTCACTCAGATTCGTAGTTTACTAATGCCTCAACCGTTGAAAGAGTTGAGGGTGAAAGTAAGTTTGGTAGTAATTACTGTTTTTACACGAATGGGGTTTTCATGGATTTGTCTTAGTCTCACGAGTGTCGCTGCTTATATGATGTTAATTAAAAACCAATATGGTGCGATCGAAACTATATGCCAGTTTATAGAGCGCATGCTTAAAAAGCATTTTCAATGTACCGTACTTGTTAAACTTGTGGTGTCGCATTGCTCAATTCAATTTGTTGACGAATTGTAGTTTATCATCATTAGAGCTTGAATGTTTTGTTTTCGCCGTGGGCTTTTCACGAGATAATGAGGGTGTGGTTCTAATGTATGGTTCGACGGAATATTTTATTTGTTGTTGTTGTTATTATGGAGCCCATAATTGAATTAAATTTGAGTTTTGTTTATTTTTATTATTATTAATTTTTAACAAGCACTTAATCACAAAATATATGTTTTTGTTTATCTAGAATTTATATCAAGAATTCAAAGAAGTGGAAGGCGCACAAGGTGTCAAAGTCGCTGGAAAAGATTTGGAAAAGGCCATCGCAGGCCTCAACGTTTTGATCGCCCACCA
Source organism: Cryptops parisi (assembly GCA_034695005.1). Lineage (NCBI taxonomy): Eukaryota > Metazoa > Arthropoda > Chilopoda > Scolopendromorpha > Cryptopidae > Cryptops > Cryptops parisi. The sequence continues at coordinate 36,128 of JAQIWH010000865.1, read as the reverse complement.
TCCAGATGAAGTGGACATCTGCAAAGTAAGTTGTCGTTTGTTTTTTTTTAGAGAAAAATTTGTTCGAAATACTAATTTTTTGTATAACGTATTTTTTTGAAATGCTTAGGGAATATTTCGTTAAACCCATGTTTTTTACGTTTTTTTGCAGGAAGAAGTGGCCAAAGAACTGCACGCTGCCATGAGTTCCATCAAATTGGCCGAAAGAGGAGTCTACGTTCAAGCGTCGACCCTCGGATCTCTGGAAGCGCTTTTAGAATTCTTGACATCGTCCAAAATTCCTGTGAGTACCTGTCTTGTCTATTTGTTTCTACGTTAGTGACTATTTATAAAAGGAAAATGAACAAGTTTTGCAAAAAAAATCTTAAATTTTGTTGACGCACCTCAAGTTACGGGCTAATTTACTAATGCAATTACGCCGTTACTCCAAATAGCGTGCTATTTTATTAAATGCGTTTACGCCGGTTTTTCCAAAGCTCGGTACTTTTTCCCTTGTTTTGGAAGCGGAGCGAGCGAGTTAAACAGCCAGGAAGTGAAGCGACAAAAACAAAGAAATCACAAAAACGAAATTCAGATTTACAATAGTTTCATATTTTTGCTCCAAAGTGCAAAACGTTTAAAACGATCCAATATATGCTTTATTAACGAATAACGATGTAAGTGGATTTAAATTTTGCCGTTTTTCTACTCGACCCCTCCGTTGCTATACGTAGAGCTGTTTATAGCTTCGGAGCTTTTGAGTGCATTTTCTAGAATTTTTATGAAAAACGCGTTCTTATGAAATTTTTTGAGTAATTTGAGAAAATGCAAATTTTTATTCTCATTCATGCTGATAGTTTCTGCTGGTACTACGTAGCAAAATGTTCAAATTAAGCACATCATAAGGTGCGGCTATACTGTTAGGACAATCGGACACCACTGATCTTGGTGACGAGGAATGAAACTTGTATATATATATGTATATACTAAAGGAAGCTGCTCGTTTTACAAGTAGTATCACTTTTATGAGCATCGAGCTTTACTCGTAGGAGATCGACCTTATGTACCCGTTTTTCATTACACTGTTTTAAAGTTTTGATTTTTTCCTTTCATTAAGCGTGCAATTTACTGGCTAGAAAGGTTTCCTCGTAATTCTAGTTTTTGGAGTACTGTATATGTTCAATTTTTCAATTAATTAAAAACCGACTGGTGATTAATAATAATAATAATAATAATAATAATTGAATTGTCGTTAGTTTATATCTTGCTTCACTAGATGGCGTTGCTTTTTCCATGGATAATATTTTATTTTTTTTTACTCATTTGGTAGTGATGATTATAAAATACATTTGATTAACCTAAAATAGCCGCTCGTTCGGAAAGTGCTATTTATAAGTGAAGTGTGATGACAACATTCTATACAATTTTTATACGCTTTATATTAGCTTCACTTGTGAGTGAGAATTGAATTGAACTTATACTGCCATCTACAGACTTTTGATAGTATACTGTGTGGTTCAATGGACCGAAAATCGCGTGGAGTGAGAACTGCATTAAGTCCAATCCAAAAAATAAATCGTAGAAATCGAATCGAAAATTGAAGAAATCGGAAACGGAATAACTCAAAGATCGTGTAAATCGAATATCGAATAACTCAAAGATCGCATAAAGCAAACTATAAACATATTTTTTATAAAGGGTGTAATTTTTTAAATTTATGTTGAATTTTGGTCTTCCGGGGTTTTATTAACTGTGTTACCTTTCTAAGATTTTAACACACTGCGGATTAGCGGATAATAAGAGGGGATTATTAGATAATGAAAGTTTTATTGGTTCTATACCTTACATTGTCATCAGCCCATATTACGATTGTCAAGATGTCATGTTACCAAAACACCAAAGTTAATAAATTATTTTTTTTTCATCAATTCAGTTATTTTATATTATTCTTGACGCACACAATGTTTGGTTCAAGTGGAACGATTTGTGGACAACTGTGACGTCAACTTCTTGCTCAACTAATGAAAACTGGTTGGCAAGAAGCTGACAGTTGTTCATAAATTGCTCCACGTGCCACACCAAAAATTGTGATTGTGTCAGAAAGGATTATACCGTACTATAATATAAATAAATTATAGTTTATTATTTCACTTTACTACAAGTTAGTCATCTTCTTCATCCATCATGTTTGACATTTTAAAAATTGATGGATCTTCAGTTAACTTAAGATGTTTTAGAAATTAAATATGGAAGTACCGCATTAATCTCAAAACTCGAATAAATCACTGTGTTGAACAATCGCATAAATCGAAACGTGCAAAAAAAAAAAAAATCAAAAATGAAATTGTGCCAAACACGCATAAACTGAATATCGAAATTCAATAATAAATTTCAATTCGCATAAATCGAAACATGCAGAATTCAAAAATTGATTTTTTTGCATTATGTATGTATACATACAGTATATATCTGTATATGACAGTAGGCTACACCATTTTTAATGTACACATATTATTGCTCAGTTTACAATGTACAGTATGTATCACATTTTATTAACATTAACAACGCTACATTCATTTGAGGTGTTATTTTCTCGTAGTAGACCAATTTCGATTGCGTCTTTAATCATAACCCGGGGTTTAATCGACACTCTTCTTTTTTTAGATAGAGTGCGTGTGGCTTCTTTTAACATTTCTCATTATCTTCTCCTATTTTCGTTGCGAGAGGAGTCTATGAATGAATTCCAATGAATGAATGAATGAACGAACGAACGAACAACGGACGACTCTACTCCACCAACGAACGACTGTTGGAGCACTATGAATGAATCTTTCTGATTTATGGTTCACCGCTTCCTGTTCGTTAGTTGGTTTTCTACTCTCTCCCCCTGTTGCCAACTGAATATGTATGTATGTCATCATATATATATATATTTATTTACACATGACATTTTGAGATTTCCGTTTTTCTTTTTCTTTCGCTTCCCGAACTGTCATTTCCTTAAAAAGGTATATATACACACACACACACACGTACTACAGTATATATATATATATATATATATATATATATGTATATAAGTGAAACTATGCAGGAGGGAGAGATTGAAATGCAATAAGCCTCAGATGGCTTCCGATATACAACCTAATCAGTTTCATGTGTCGGAAGGATGTGGCTATCGTTTCCCAAGGCTTACTAACTCGTCGTAGTGAAAGAAAACACTATGTATGAGTTTACTATGTTTTGTTACACTGTGTTACTAACTAACAAGGACGTTTTCGACGCGACAATAAAAATCTATCAGTGTATTATGATATATACAAATTCAGAACAAGGATATATTAAAAATTCTTTTTTTTTAGCATACGCTTTATATACTATCATATACACTGTATTATAATAATGATGAATTTTAATTTGCCATCCATGAGATTAAAGAGTGGAAATAATAAAAGTATAGAATAATGTACCAAAAAATAATAGTTTGTCAACGATGTGTTTCAATGTACGACTGCGTGATGCAAAGAATCCGTTTTTTGATTTCTGAGTGTTTCGATTTATGCGAATTAAAACTTAATGCAATCCTATTCGATTTATGCGTTTTCGAGTGATTTCGTTTTGTTTTATTTCTGCACGTTTCGATTTATGCTAAGTTTGATTGATGCAGAATTAAATTTATGCGATCGTTGAGTCGTTCGATATTTGATTTATGCGAGTTTCGAGTTAATTGCATTTTTTATTTATATATGCGATTATTATTTTTTTTTTTAACATTGAACTTTTGTTGTTTTTTTTATTTATGCGAAGAACTCGTGTGGTTCTCGTTTTATGCGTTTTTTTTTATACATTGAATTATACAGTATATTTTTCATAAACGACTGTAGATGGCAGTATACGTTCAATTCCCAGCTCTCTCACAAATTCACAAGTGAAGCTAAAGTGGTAATATATTTGTTTATTATTTAATTGGAATATTTAGACAACACAAAACAAATCACAACATTAAAAAAAATAATAAAAATATAAAAAGTATTAAAAAAAATAGTAATAATCTTCTCACGCTACAGCACGGGTTAACTCCTGGTTGAAAAAGATTGTGGAAAGGAAAAGTTTGTTTTTTGTTTTTATCACACTCTTTTGAGGAATAAAAATTCCTCACGTTTCGCATTAAAAAATACTGTTATATTTTTTATAGAAATCTATATTATTATTATAATATTTTGCTTTATTAATAGTATATTTTTTGAGGTCTTTGTGACACTGCTTCCTCTGTTGGTTCCAATTGCAGGAAATACTTGATCTAGGTTGGTAGTGTCAGATTGTTGCAAGGGTCAAGCAGCACTGAATGAATAGGTCAAGAATTACAACTCCTACATTTTGCACGAAATGTTCCAACTTTCATCTTTGGATTTTTTGTTTGTTTTTTTATATGAAATTGGTCTTGATCATTTCTATTTTCGCAACGGTTGGTTGGTTAAGTCGTGCTTTTGAATCGGGTTTTTTATTTTTTCATTATTTTAAAGTATTATATTCCAAAAAATTTGGTTCATCATCCATAAATAAAGATTTAATGGTGCGAGAATTTGATTGTGGAAAACCGATGAATGAGGGGCTTTACCAAGTGTAGGCGTGCAAAAGTTTTAAAGTGTTCAGTTTTGGAGTGGTAATGACGAGGAATTTTAAGTTGCATCACAATTATGGAATTTTGAATTGAATTTTTTAGGTGGTTTGATAAACATGCAAATTGAACGCAAAAAGAAAATTGACGTTATGAAAATGCTTTATTTTTCAATTTATGCAATTTTTGTTACATGTAGTATATTTATCATAAACGCCTGTAGATGGCAGTATACGTTCAATTCCCAGCTCACTCACAAGTGAAGCTAATATAAAGCATATAAAATTTGTGTTTTTTGAAACGTAAAGGCTTTTTTGTCGAACAATTTTTTTGAGCAATTTGTGAGCAACTGTGACGTCAGCTTCTTGCTCAACCAGTTACGCGAAAAGAAACTGACCATTCCACAAATTTCTCGAATTGCCACACCAAAGATTACGTTAGGAGGTTTTTTAGATTTTATCTGTGCTTGTTTTAGTTTTGATAGGTGATAATAATAGGACACGAAAAATAATCGTGATAAACTCAACATTTCGCGAAGGGTTCTGTTATTCGCGATTTTTGGGTTTATAGAAAACATGATGTGCAAAAAGTAGAGGTAGTAATATTATAAAAATGTTTGTTTTTAAAAAATTGTTTTAGTTATCGTTATTTTTTGTGTTGAAAATGATATTGAAGAAGGAAAAAAACAACTGACTAACTTCCAACATTCGCGAGCAGATTTTGTTATTCGCGATATTTGAGGTTTAAAACATGCAAAGTGATAGTAGTGGTAAGAGTAGAAAAATTTATTTTATAAATATTTTATACACTTCAAAAAACATGACATTCTTGCTTGATGATGATGACATAACAAAATATTGTGGTAAACTCAACATTCGCGAAAAGATCTATTATTCGCGATAATCTTGTGCTTCGAATTTTGAGATTTTTATTATTTTTTTGCATGTTTGACTTTTACAAAAAAAAGTTTGTGAGGGATTTTCGATTCTGATCTTAATTTAATCAGTTAATGTGTTTTTAGCTTTAAAAACTTTTTGTTTAAAAGGTTTTCTGAAAAATTGGATTGGACATTTCACTAACTTTTGTCTTTGAGCTTTTATGAGATTTGGTAGCTAGAAAGACTTTTTTTCTTTTTAAGAGAGTTCTAAAATTGGAAACAAAAGTCGTTTTCTCCCTAAAATAAAATTCTGAAAAAAAAGAATTTTTGTCACTAAAAAAAAAAAATTAAATTAAAAATAAAATAAAATAAAACAGTGGAAGAAAACGTCATATTTCTTATAAGCCGGTATAACCCGCTTAAAAAGAAAAAAAGAAGTCGATTCTGCAATTCCAGTATATCAAAGTCAGTTTTCCCACGAGTAAAAGCAAAAGGCAACAACTTAAGCTAAATGTTTTAAAAGGGGAGAACAATGCCAGATTAGAATTTCTCAGAGGAATCGGGAAAAGTCTTCACTCTCTGGAAAAATTCTCTTGCTGCAACGATCACCTTGTTCTCTTCCAGAGAGTTAGGCACTATGGCCAAGGCCACTATTGTCCTCTGGAAAGGAAGGATTTTGGGAGAACAGTGGAGCAAACCATCAGTTCTGCCAAGTAGACTTGTAAGTTTAGTCTACAGAGCGCTTGGCTAGCGGTCTATGCTACCACCGGAAGCTGTACCGGAAACGTGCAAAGGATTTCACGTAGTACGCCCTGCTGCTTGGAGACTTTTTCCCATGCCAACGGATCATAACGCACCCGAGGTGCAAGGACAAATGGGTTTCCTCGGTGACTCGAAATGTCCTCACAATGAAAGAAAAGCTTTTAAGATATATATATTTTTTTTTCCAAATGATAATACTTTTCCATCTTATTAGAAGAGTTTTCCAAGCAGTTTAAAGTATATTATTTTCTTTCAAACAATGCTATTCTATTTATTTATTTATTAGAAAAATTATCCAAACAATAATGCTATTTTTTTCCACCCAAAAAATAACATGTTTCTAGGAAGATGATTCTCATCTTCGGTTAGGACAAATAGATATCTCTCTGGGAATTCAAAATGTCTATATAGTGAAAAATAGTATCGATTTTTTACTTAATATTAGCTTTGCTTGTGAGTTAGTTTGTGAGCTGGGAATTGAACGTTTTACTGGCATTTACAGACGTTTATGATGATACGTTTACATAATTTACTGTTTCTGTAATCATCGCCATCATGTAGGCCTACGGATGTAGATTTGACTTATTACATAAATAAATAATATACTGTATAGTTCAATGGACAAAAAAATAATCACAAAGTGGGAAAGCCCAATGTGACGAAAAAATCGCACAAGTCGAATCGAAAATTGCAGAACTCGAAAATGGAATTTTTTCAAAACTTTCCTAAATCGAACATGGCGTTACTCGAAGATCACATTAACCTAAATTCGCATAAATCGATATTATGCATGCATTAAAATGTGCATAAATCGAATTACTCGAAACTCGCATAAATCGAATATTGAATAACACAAACGTTCGGAGGATTTATTAATCATTTGATGTGGTGCTAACGCAAGAACTACTATACAGTATATATACCGTTTATTGTGATCATAATCAGAGCGGCGCTTAAATTGATAACAATAACCGATGTTGACAGCTGTTTAACTTTGTTTATTGATACAGAGCAGAAATGTCGACAGGTGGAAGTGGACAGAACGGAAACATTAAACTCAAACAATGTTAACACACGCTACTTTATTTCTTCGTGAAGGCCATCCATAAAAACAAAAAGAAATACAAAGTACTGTACTTTGTAGACTACCGTAAATTTGCCGCTCGATAATTGCGTGCCGGGTAATTGGCGGTGTATACTGTATATATTTATAGATGAATTTTTTTTCATCATTACATCGAATAATTTTGTTTACCGTTAGCTGCGCATATGTTCCTGAACCTGTTTTTAATTTTGATTATAAAAATTGTCCGATAATTTACCGAGTTTGCTGAGGCGAATGCTTAGCCTGCCAATTATCGAAAGTTTGTTATACAGGAGAATCCGGTTATTATAATGACGGATAAATGTTATCAATAGATCATTGTTGTTATCATAATCGTTCGGTCCAAAAACATTGTTGAATATATTTTTATTCCACTGTTTAATGGTATCAGTCGGTTACTGTTATCAAAAAAGCACCAGTCCCAAAGTGATCATAATAACCAGCGATGGGCATCGACTAAAAGTAATTCAACTACTATCACAATAACTTGATTGTACTTTGTGACTAAGGTATGAATTGAAAATGCAGCAAGCTATTGTTTGTACAAGAAAAGGAATTGAGGAATTTGAAATTGGTATAATTTATTGCTAACTAAAAGTGGTAACAGGCCATGTGTTTGCTTGCATCGTTCGGATTGGTCACTTTGGATCTTGCGATATACACCTTCTGTTTTTGATATTAGACAGTCACTTCACCCGTGGCACCTGTTTACGTTTAGGCTTACCTATAATTAAGACAGGGGCTTCATTTTGTAATTTTTTTTAATACATTTTATTTATATATATATATATTTTTTTTCGAAACCTTTCGATCCTAAAAATAGTTGCTTATTTTTATTGGTATTTCCTGTGCAATGAAGTAGGACTATATATCATTCGTCGAACTCCCTTTTCTAAAGTTAAGTGTAAACCGACACCCGACGGAGGCTTACAACAGCAGATTTATCAATGTTGTATGTATGTATTAAATTATTGATCCTTTTTGAAGACTAAACAGAGTTATCCAATTGCCTCGAAAGAAAATTTGAACAGTTTTAAATATCCTTTTCGACAACTTTGTTGGAGGCGTTTTTTTTTTAATGTGTGTGTGTTTCGTTATATGGACTTAATATACAGGTTGAAGAGTAGTAAAAACAGTACGACGTCATCATCGTTTATGGTTGGAGCGTCCTTTGGTCTGACATTGAATGTAAAACGATCCCCTGGTTAGAAACTGGGCTCTGGTTTCTGCTTAGCTTTTTCTCTGTAGGGAACAACAAAGAAAATTAGACATTACAATCCACTCGGCAAACCGTAAATGAAACGGAACTAGCCCAGCTGGTTGAACCGTAAGGTTATTGGAAAAGCCAAACAAAAAGCTCTGGTTTCATTATTAGGTGTTTTCGTGTTGGAGTTTTTATTTATTATTATTATTTTTTTTTGTACTACTTCGTCGTCGATGGTTCGAAGTACAACGAGGTAATAATAGGAGGTTATTATTTTTAGATTGGTTCTTTTTATTAGTTTGAGTCCATTTCCGAGTCCTTGGAAGTTATCTGGTTTGGAAAGTTCCAAAAACGCCACGCGTGGCATTAAACATTATTATTTTGGTTTTTGTCATTGTAAATGATAGGCAAAAGTGTTTAAGATACATATACACAACATGTGTGTTTATATATATATATGTGAACATTTGTTGTAAGATTTTGGTATAGATTGAGAAGTTAGCTTATTTTGGAAAGTTCCAAAAACGCCAAAGCGGTATTAAACTGTATGATTATGGCTTTGCCATTGTAAATTATAGCCAAAAGTGTTTAAGATACATAATACATAGCATGTGTTTGTGTAGGTGAACATTTGTTGGTAGATATTGGTTATTTTGTGTATTAAATCGAGAAGTTCACAGAGTTTGGAAAGTTCCAAAACCGTCAAAGTGGCATCAAACTGTATGATTTTGGTTTTGTCATTGTAAATCGTAGCCAAAAACTGTTTAAGATACATAAAACATAGCACGTGCTTGTGTAGGTGAACATTTCTTGAAAAGATTTTGGGTATTTCATGTATAAATCGAGATCGAGAAGCTAAGTGAGTTTGGAAAGTTCCAAAAACGTCAAAGTGGCATTAAACTATATTATTTTGGTTTTGTTATTTTAAATCGCAACCAGAAGTGTTTAAGATAGCATAATGCACAGCGTGTGTTAGTGCAGGTGAACATTTGTTGGAAGATATTGGTGTTTTATGCATAAGTGGAGAAGTTAACCGAGTTTGGAAAGTTCCAAAAAACGTCAAGTGGTGTTTTCAACTTTTAATGTCATTGTCAAACAACCATTCTTCGGATGTACATTGAGAGTATTTTCTGAGAAGATTTGTCTCGTCGCATAGTAACATATGCAATAAGGAACTCGCATAAATCGAGGACTTTCTGTATTTTTGTTTTTTAAAGAGATATTCTGAAGGTATGGGAACTTGCCCCGTCTATTGAAAGTGGTGAAAAGGGGGGTCCACCAAGAAGGCTTCCAGGTAACTTTTTGAATGATTACAGAGCACACCCCACACTACAAACTTGGGAGAGTTGGGATGAGGTTTCTTTAATGATGTATGTGTTGTATGTAGAGTGTGCGTAAACATGCCATCTGGTGATGACGCATTTCCTGTTATTGGTCTGTCAACTGCAACCGCCTGCGTTTCATCCGACAGCCTTTTACCGATCATCGAATAGTTGTTGTTTTCAAGGGAAAAAAAACCCGAATGGGTTCGCCACCAAGTTTCCACATTTATTATTACAGGGATTGATTTAATAAGTGACACACATTGGATAATTGGTTTGCATCAATGGTATACACCCCGTGTTTATCAACAATTAGCTGGAATTGCAGAAGAGGTGCATTGCGCAAAATGTCACCCAATTAGCGTGTAGACCAATCATATAAGGCTACCTACATATATAGCTCGTAACTCGTCACTTAGATGTTTCGAAGTTCGAAAGAGGAGGAGGAGGAGTGGATGCTGTTTATTCCAATCAAGAAACCTACAGGGTGGGCCACGAAAAAGTAGTTCGGCTCTGCGTTATAGTTGTTTTTGTATGTGGTTACTTTTTTGTGGCCCACCCTGTTTAGTGAAAAATTGTGAAATTGTGAAACATGTGAAAAATTGTGTATTGTGAAAAATTGTAATCGATGATCAACAAGAAATTCGAAGCTCCGAATCTTCTTACAGACCTAATTTTTTTAATGTTAATTCTTTTTTTTTTTTGTTCACATTTTATCGAAAATTGTCTGAAATGCGGGAATGTGTAGGGTGAAACAAAAGTATGGAAAAGATTGAGCCATGGATCACCCTGTATATTTTTTTTATTTATTTATTATATTTTTCACTTGCCTTTTACTTGATTTACGTACATTTTGTCGAATTGAATATTCTGTATAAGGTGAAAGAATTGAGAAATGGATCACCCTGTATTTTTTAACGAGAGAAATCGCATTTCTCATTGTTGTCAATTGATACACTTGGATACTTGTTGTATAAGCCCTTAATACTTACGTAATTAAGTGAAATATACAGGGTGAAAGAAAACTGATGTTTGAGAATTGATTACACTCCAAATTCGATTATCCGAATGTGGTGGGATCAAGCCTATTTCGAATAAATTAAAATTCGGAATTTTAATGTATATGTCCGGTTTGGTGAAAGCCAACAAGTTTAAAAAATAGTAAACATTTAATGAAAATGTTTTTTTTTTAATTGAAATAACATATTTGACCAAATTCGTATAAACCGCAGTTTTGGATAATCGAGTTTTTTGATGTATATTTGCATCACCCTGTATAATTTTCAACACATTTTTTTGTTTATTTTTTAATTATACATATTTTAGCGCGAGTTTGTTTATTGAATAATGTAAGTTGTACAAAAAATTTGTAGTTGAAATGATCGATCACACTCTGTACATCGTGGTGTTGCAAATTGGAGAGAAATGACGTATAGTAATGTTGATCGAGACATAGCATAATTCTAATTGTTTCAACTTGTCAACTTCCCAAAAAAAAATAATCGCTTTTATCTCAGTTTAGTTGAGGATAATCATGAAGAAAAATGTTATCATATTAGTTAATAACATTTTTGTCCACCAACACAGATTTTCGACATGCCATTTTCAATCTTGTCGTGTGATGTAACTCAACATGTTAAGTTGTAATTTTCGTACTAGTTTAATTTTTCAAACTTTTTTGGCCTTTTATTTGAAGGTCTCGTCTCATTATTTATTGTACTACATATTTATACTGTTGGGTTTTGTTTTGTTTTTTTTTTCTTCTCGTCAACCCCCATATAAATGTAAAACAGCTTGGTGAGTTTGCGACCCGTATTTGGGACAAGGATCAATTGACATCGCAGCCTACTCTTCAATTTATCTCTTTTAAGTATCACGTGATCAATGTTTGATTAAAAAATTGCTCAGCGCTTGTTATAGTCATTAAGAACATCATGCGAAAACCCAATGGGTCATCGTTTCGTGGAATTTGTATACTGTTTGTGTTATTGGTTGGTTGGGGTCGGTGTTCTCGCAACTGATTTTAGTTTACAAAATGCTAAAATTTGGAAATAAATGTATAACCTAACTTTGTATGAAAGTGGTATCAACGTGTCAGTTAAGGTCTAGTGTGAAATAAGGAGGGGTTCAAGTGTGAAAACTGCATTGTTTTTTTTTATATACTCATTATATTAGCTTCACTTGTTAGTTTGTGAGTGAGTCAGCTGGGAATTGAACGTATACAGTTGATTATGAGAATTTATTGTATAGTTCAATGTACCAAAAAATGCTTAAAACGAGAAACGCATAAATCATAACCTCACAAGTCCAATTTAAAAAACAATTGCATATATATAAATAAATCGAAAATTGCAGAAATCAAAAGTTGAATTACTCAAACCTCGTATAAATAAAATATCGGATTAATAATCAACGATCGCATAAATTTGATTTCGCATAAATGGAAATTTGCATTGATAAAAATTTGCATAAATCGAAACTTAAAATAAAAAAATTTTAATTAATCATAACACGCATAAATTGAATATCGTAATTACTCAGATTTCATTAATTCGCATAAATCAAAAATGGATTTTTTTGCATTGTGTATGTACATACAGTTTATCTGTATATGACAGCAGGTTATATAAAAAGTACGCACTTTTAATGTACTTTTTTATAATAAAATAGTATCTATGGAGAAAATAACGCCATCTATATCTATATTATGGTAAAGTAAGATACATGTATAAAACTAATGCCGTGGCGGAAAATTCAAATGGTATCATTTACCATTACATGTTATTGCGTGCTGTAGCACGGGAAATGATTCAAATTCAAGTTTTACGTAACTACTACAATTTTATAGAAAAAAGTAAAAGTTGGACATCGAAGTAACAGACAAGACACATTTGGGTTTTTATATCCATTGAATTTTTATTAATTATTTTTTTTTTTGTAAATTGAAAGAAAAAATTAGTAATCTTAACAACAAGAAAAAAATCCAAACCGCGTATACTGAAAAATCGCTGATAACATAAGGAATATACCTATGTAAATTTAATGTATAAATGTAACTGTAGAGATTTCGCATTGGGTCAGCATTTTGGGTCGGGTTAATAGGAGGATGGGGTTGTATACGTTACGGTGGCAACAAGTACTACTACTACTACTATTATACGTACGTCAGTCGATGAAGGATGAGAGTTGCAGCTGGGAGGCTGCGGCCTGAATTCGTTCCCGCCAGATAAACAGAGATAATTTTAGACAAGAACTTCCGCTATGGCGTTTATATCCGTCTGCCAGCACACGAGAGAGAAACCTCGAAGCAGATGAAGAGAGACACAAACAGCATCTCTCTCACTCCGCTCGAAGAGAAACTGACTCTAGTTCTTGACGACGGAATTGGACTCTCCCTGACCCCTATAATCATCTAAGATTTCACAAAAGTTACTACTTTTAGCTTTTTCCTTCGTCAACTTTTTTCTTTTTAATTTTTGTATTTATTTATTTATTTTATTTATTTCGAGGAACTCCCCTTGTCCTTCATCGATTCACTTTTAGTTTTCATGATAATAAATTGGGTTTCTTTTTTGTATTGTTTTTGTTGTTTATTTGAGAACTTGAAATTTCTTTGACAATCTGACTTTCTCAGGAAGTATCACATCATGCAAATTTGTTAAATTCTAACAAAATACTGTAGCTAATTAACTATTTCAAAATATGGAGCAACTTATAGGTTTATATTAGAAATTACATTAAAAATGCTTTTTAAGCATACTCTTTATATAGCTTTGCTGTCATCATATACAGATAGTTATACTGTATAGGCTACATAATGCAAAAATCTGTTTCGTTTTATGCGAAATTAAATTTTGTATTATTATTATTATTATTATTGTTCATTACAATCCAAACGGATCAACATAAAACTACATACATGAAATAACTCATCCATTATATAGTGAGTGGGTAAAAACTTGTTTTTTGAACATTTTATGATGTCGAACAAAAGACAAACCGCGATCGTTGAGTTATTCGATATTTGATTTATGCGAGTGTTGAGTAATTCCTTTTATATTTCTGCAATTTTGACTTTATTTATTTATATATGCGATTTTTTTTTACATTGGACTTATGCGGGTTTTTTTTTTTTGTACATTGGATTATTCAGTACTGTATATTCTCATGTAGATGGTATACGACCAATTCCCAGCTCACAAACTCACAAGTGAGGCGAATATAGAGAGTTATAATGAACTCGACCCACAACTAACGATATGTTTTGATAGTCCCTTTTACGCACATTAATAGTGATTAGTTAGTACTGTAATTGTTTTGATCGTAAGGATTGTCGAGTAAAGGTGGTAGTCGAGTTAATAACGTTGAGTATCCGAGCATCCACATGGTGTACTGTATCCTTCATTGATAAATTGCATCAATTATGAAATGTTACGGTTGACTGTACTGTGAGAAGTAAGTCAATTGCCCTATTAATTTACACTAGGACAGTTGTTAATTAATGCTACGTGTCAATGCAAACCAATTTTAAAAATTTTGTCATGATGTAAAATGTTATTTTACTTATTACGGTTGACTCACGTTAAAAAACTGGGAGTCCTCGATTTGTGCGAACTCCGTAGGCCTATATGTTATTTCGCTTTTATGCGACGTTAATCTTATCATGTGCTCTTCAAGTGCAAGAAAAAATATTGCCGGGTATGATTTTGTGCGATGGCGTACAAATGAAGGAACAACGCCTCGTGCAACTAACTTCCACAATGTGTACTCCATGTGTGGTGCAAATGTTGGTCGTTTCGCTGGAATTTTACGCTGTCGTTTTTCCCTTTTATGAGAATTTCGATTTATGCGAAGTTTTCGTCGCAGATGGAACCCTCGCATGAATTGAGAACTGTCTGTACAAAGTGTTATGTAGAACGGTATATATAATTTGTTTAAATGTTTGATAGTTTAACCACAAAAGGGGATGGGTTACAAAAATAGATTTGTTGGTTAACTATTAGAAATTTTAATATTCACCATAGTCAATGAGTCGAATTTCGTGGCAATTGGCCCAACCTTTGTTTGCGTTATTCGTGTATAAACACACTGACATGAAAATTTTATTTATGTGGGTTGTTGTTTTTCTTTATAGTATTCCGGTATTCGAATTGGTCCAGTAGTGAAAAAAGATGTCATGAAAGCATCTATTATGTTGGAACATGACAACCAGTAAGTACATTATTTTTTTACGCAGGGTATTTTGGAGAATTTGGATTCACCGGTTCAGCTGTGTACATTTACACACAGTACCCGTACAATATAAATTTATGCTGATGGCGAAAACAATTTTTGTTTTTGACTTTGAAATGATGTTCTTAGATGATAAAATTTAGCCTTGGGTACAATTGAAGGGCCTGGTGTAAAAGGGTGTTAAGTAACATTTTTACAATTTCTTGGAAAACTCGTTTAAAGATCTGAACTTGCCTTGCTATCTATGAGCTACTTTACACTTCTTGCACTACTATTTTTGCACATATTGTTTTCCTCAAAATTATGCGTTAAGATGGCAGAAATTGTACCTAACACATTCGAAAAAAGCTTGAAGGTAAGTTATGGCAGAAATGTTACTTGGCAGCTTTTACATCAGGCCCTTCATTTTTAAACTGGGATATACTTTGGAAAGTTTCGGGACACCTTGAAAGCGTAATCAATTGATGACAATTTATATTTTTTTTGTCACAGGTATGCAGTTATATTGGCTTTCGATGTCAAAACCGAGCGTGATGCTCAGGATTTGGCAGACAGTTTGGGAGTGAAAATCTTCCAGGCCGACATTATATACCATCTGTTCGACAAGTTCATGGCCTACCGAGATGAATTGAAACATAAGAAACGCGAACAGTTCAAGCACATCGCGGTCTTCCCTTGCCGATTGCGCATTCTTCCCCAGTTCATTTTCAACACAAGAGATCCCATCGTCGTTGGAGTTAGTGTCGAGGCTGGAGTCGTCCGAGAGGGAACTCCATTGTGCGTACCAACGAAAGAAGTGAGTACCTAACATTCTTGCCACTTTTACGATCTTCTTTTCTTCTTCTTTATATTGTCGTTCATCACCATTAGCGTTTGACAAAAGTCACATCAAAACGTGATAATGTTTCTGCAGTTCTGGACTTCTTGTTATTATACGCTTTATATTAGCTTCACTTGAGTGACTGTGAGTGAGCTGGAATTGGACGTATACTGCCATCTACAGACGTTTATGACATTATACTGTATAGTTCAAAAGTGAGAACCACATAATTTGAAAACTGCATAATGCACATGTAAAAAGTACCTACCCACCTCTGATGAGAATCTTCAATTAATGCAAGTTCTGTGTATGTGTTTTCTGTATTATGGGACGAGACGAGTCTTGATACTCGTTATATGTGCATGTGAAACTTCGCTTATCGTGCAATTTTGTGCGGTGGTGTGTTAGTGACTAAATGCAGAGGTGGACATTGGTAACATGGCGCCTCCTTGTGCGAGGCCAAATTATGACAAATTTTGTGCATATACATACCCTAGTTTGGCGCCCCTATTGACTCGGCGCCCAGTGCGGGGGAATCGTTTGTACTGCCCTAAATCCGCCACTGCTAAATGTCTGAAATTGTTGGAATTTGCCGTTGAAGTTTCTTTTCAATTTTATGGGAAATTCTATGTTTCGTTTTATGCGATATTTTCATAGGATTCAACTCGCATAAATCGAAGACTACTTGTATTTGCTTAACGTTATATAAGAACATCAGCAATTTTTCTATTGTTTCGTAGAAGAGAATTTCAAATTCTGGAACTTCTAAAGTCTATAGTCGAAAGGCGTAAGAGCGGATCTGCGATTTGCCACCAAAGTAGGCAAAGCCATTGTTTATTACAGGTTATTCCTGGATCCCCGTTGTAAAGCTCGCATGTGTAGTATTCCTGTCATGGAAGGCAGATGGAAATAATAATTTGACTGCTACGTAGGTGGTATTGTTAAGAGTTGAGGATGCAGGTTTTTTATTTTCGTTTACATTTTTTCGTGGGGTGGATGCGTAGTGCGGGTGTTTTGGGTTGATATCCGGATTCGCTAATTGCGACGACAGCTTCTTAACGAGGCAGCAGTGGTATGAGCAGCATGCATTGTTACAATGGAACCTCCAAGGCGAACATGGCGGCCAATGTCATCCATTATAATGGGTGGCATCGCGAGTGACAGTTATGGCCACGTTTAAGCTCTTAGTTGGTGGGCGCCCGGCTAACCCGGTGCGAAATAAAAATGAATTACGAGGTGGCCAACGATGCTTTATTTTTACGACATTTTTTCGTGCCTGTAAAATAAGACAAGGCCCCTCTTCTTATTTTTTTTGTGCGTTCTTCTCGTCCGTCTCTCGAGATGGAGGACCTTCTTCGAGCTCCTTCCTAGTATCGGGTTGTTGAAGAGGAGCGATTTCCTCCTTGGAAACAGGAGATGTTCGGGGTAATTTGCGTGAGGGAGATAAAAATTTACAGCTTGCTCGTGATTTCCGTGGCAGCCAATTGTAGCATTCCTCTGGTGTGCTACCAAAGGAACGTGGGTTGTAATAGGGAAACTCATTTCCTTTCTTTCGCTTCTTGGTCGTCGTCGTCGTCGTCTGCCACGATATGTGAGCAATTGCAGCTGGGCAAATGTCTGTGACCGTGACTATAGAATGTTATATACCTCAAAGACAGAAGTAAAAGAGAGAAAAAAGATTTAGTACTCGATGGTGTCTTTGGAATGTCATTTAAAAATTGTTTGTCGCATTCTCACCCCTCTCTTTCTCTCTGCCGATATTACTGTCGGATGAAACGGACGTTTGTTTTCTAAGTCTTAAGTTATACAGCAATAACTTAGTCAGTTTATAGTCGGTGTCTATTCAATTTTAACTACGATGGATATATACTACGAGAGGGATCGTTGGTTAATCACCTGAACTTTGTAAGGAATCCCGTGGAATAGGTAACAATTCCAAAGACGATTTGCTGGATACTTCTATAGCTTGTATCCGATGAACTTTGGTTAATGCTTCTTGTAGATCTGGGCTATAAGTGAATTTAGAAGTTTCGGAATGTTTTTACTTATTTTGTTTGGGGGGGGGGGAGGGAGGTATTTTTCTGTATATTTTTTGTCGGAATTTACAGGATGTTCTCGATTCACATGACGACATGAGTCCCTTATGTGATACACAGAACTTCCGAGAAAGAACTCCAGAGTTTTAAATGAAATTTATTTTCTAATTTATTTGAACCATCTTTGATGATTTTTTGAGCATATTTATGGAGCTACAATATTCAAGTTTTGCTTCAATTGATGTCTACCAGATGACAGCACTGGCAGAAAACATAGTTATATAAACGCGCCGTGCTGGAGTAATGGCTTCACCTAAAGAAGGTTTAAAATCATCGAATAACAGCAATTTTCCTATGGATATGTTTACTTCAGTATGGTGGGGAGGGGGTCGTTTTATCTCTTAAAAACTGTAAATGGTGCACACAATCGAGTTACGCTTACATGAAAATAAACTTGTGACATTTTACTTTAATAATGATGTATATGCATCAGCTTCAAAACATCACTAATTTCAATTAAAACTTCTGAGGTTTTTTCAGACACCCTGTATTATGTGAATTGCTAGGGAATAACGTCTTTGATTGAGTGTGCCGGTTAATGAACATGTCGGTTGCATGAGAAAAGTTGTTTGTTTTATTTAGAATTCATATTCTGAGGGAAATTATAGAAGCCATGTTAGTTCAGTAGTCATTTGTGTGTACTGCTATTCATTGATAGAAGGTCTCTGGTTAATTTTTCAAAAATGGATTCTTTTCAATACTGTGCTTAAAAAGTAGGCATTAAAGAATGTGTCAGATATAATTAAGTTCGTCTTGTCAATTGGGAACTACGTGTGTATATTTTATAGTTCTGTTCAGGTTTGTTATATTATTTGATTTTGGTTCTTTAAAAACCACCAAATGAAGCAGAGAGAGAGAGTAAATCGATGTATCGATTTTTGTGTGGCAAGTGCGTGTTTTCTTGGCACGAAATGGATACTTTTTTGTTGTTTTTTCCCCTCAGTAGTAGCTAATGTAAGATCCTTGTCTCTCCTACGGGGTTATAAAATGCCATTATTATATTGGTTTTGTTATTGGGAGTTCTACTATGTTTTGTCGTTTTATGTTGGTAACTTACTGTCGATTTATTATGTAACAATACAGTGCTAAATGCAACCATGAAGTTTTTCAGCTAGGTTAGAAATATCTCATAGGGGTGAAGTTTTGTGATTTTTGGTTTTGTAATCTATTACTAATTGCAATTATTATATACAGTATATACTAAAATAAGGGGTGTAGTTTTTATAATCCCTCAAACCACGAAGTAATCTCTAAATTCGCGTATATGTGAAACGTTCGCGTAAAACGTTTACAATTTGGATTGTTGTGATGTGAAATGTTCGTACGTTATGTAAATTATAAACTTATCGTTGAATAAGCTATTACTCAAACTCAATGCACTATATGAATGATACAGGATAATACATATTGTGTATAGATGTATACTGTATGTTACCGTCATAACCCGATTAACCGTACCCACCAAAGTTGGGTTTGCGGCCGAAGGCCTCCGAATGATCAAATCGTTAAAATTGTTCAGTCATTTGTAGTTTTGACTAATCAAAACCAGGTTTTAACTGGATTCGAGTTTTGGACGGTAATATATACACTATGCATTAATATGCATGTACAGTATGTGTAGGAGCACATATGAAATTTATTCGACGATTTTTAATTAGAATGATTTAAATACCAAACAAGGCGTGGTAGGCATCAACTCATACCGGTACAGTGGGACCTCGTTTTTCGATCGCCTCCGTTGACGAACATTTTGGTTTACGAACGACGTAAAACCGGAAGTTGTGCTTCGGTTGTCGAACATGCCACGCGGCTTCCTGAGTGCAAGATCCTTAGGCCTGGCTGTCGGCTGTTGAGTTTTTACCACCCATGCAACACGGAGGTGATATTTGGGCTTATTTGGTGACTGTGCAATCAATCTGTGCTCATCTCTGTGCAATCAATCTGTGCTCATCTCATGTATGGGAAACCGAGCCATGGTGTAATCTAGTGTCTCTGACTCGAACGGTCTTCCGGAACGGATCACGTTCGAAAATCAAGGTACCACTGTATTTAGAAAGTTGTAGCCACGACCCCATTTAGTCAGAATCCACTTTTGTTTCATTCATTTCCAACAACGCAACCGAAATAAAAATTGATACAACAATAGATAGTAAAAGGTACGGTGCTCCTACAACAGCTTTGCTGCAAGTCACTCCTACTATACAGGGGAGTTAGTTTAGTTTTGCTACAAGGTTAAATTTAAACACGAATTTGAAGATGCACAACAACTCTAAAGTAAAATAACTCCACTGAATAGCATGTTTGACTTGCAGAGCAGCTGTTGTAGGGGCAGCATATTTTTTTTACTCTATTGTTGTATCAATTTTTTATTTCGGTTGCATTGTTGGATATAAATGAAACAAAAAGTAAATTCTGACTAAATGGAGTCGTGACTACAGCTTTCTAAATATGACTTGATACCAACCACGCATAAATTTAAGTGGGGTTTTCGTGAAAATTAATTTCAAGGTCAATGAAAATGGTATCGTTGGAAAGTCCTCTCGTACACCAACAATATTTGCGTGACACATTTGTTTGTCACATGCTTTGCTTATTTGATTGTGTCACGATAAAAGACTCACCCTGTATAATAATGGATCATTTAGAAAGTATCATTCAAGTTTTCAACTGAAGTTCTTGCGGTTTGTTTTGCTACTTCTGAAGGAGTGGAAGTTGAATGAGCTTTCTAATTTTTTTTCATGGTACTGTAGTAGTAGTAGTAGCAGTTGAATTTAGTGTATAGTACACTCCCAGGAAGGAAAAAGTTCTCGCTGTTGTTATCAGTGTGTGTTGTAGGGCGAAGTGTCGTTGGTTTTATTTTGTGTGTCATGGGAAAAGCTTTAGGTAGGCTACCCAAAAGGAGGAGGAAATGGAAAATAGTAAAAAAGAGGGGAGGAGTATTTGGGGTTTGGTTGGCTATCCCCGTAGGGCTTGATACGTGTATAGTGTATGGCGCCATACAGACTTTCCCCTACTTCTCTTTACCGGCGTTGCCCCGCGGAGGGGGTGTTCCAAAGTAAGGAGTGTTCGAAGTGTTTCGTTTTCTATTGGAGGGCACGGGTTTTGGATCTGTGGTTATTAATGTTTATTTCACAATATTTTGCTTTGTGTGTGTGTGTGTGTCTCAAAATTGCTAACTTTGATGACTTTGAGTCACCCTGTATGTGGACGAGACGAACATACGCGTTTATGTTCGTCGAAGGTTCACTGATGGACCTACGTAATGTATTTCCAAACTCTTTTAAATATGGAACTGTATAATTGTACAAGGTTAGTCGATTCGGTATATATTTTTTTAGTTTAGTGAGTTTTGTATCACCTGTATATCGTATTTTCGTATGACTACTAAGCAGTTTTATTTTTTTTTATATAGAAAAAAATGGTGAGGTGATTCAAAAGTTGATCGGTTTGGCTTGTTGTTAATTCACTTTTGGATCACCCTGTATATGGATACAGTATTTTTTTATTTGGATGACCTTTGGATCATTCATGTATTTACACAGAGGTAATGGATTCTATTGGACAACTGGCAACATTTTAAAACTGATACTTTATAATTGTACAGGATGATCCAAAATTTAATACCTGTATTTCTTATTTTGAAGAGATTTACGTCACCTTGTACATTACATTTTCATATCAACTCAAAAGTGCTACATCTCTGTTATTTTGTTCTCGTACTAGTTTTTGCATTTTTTTAAAAAGGTACAGTGTGATCCAAAAGTCGGTTGCTTTGTATTTTTTGAACTGTTGGATTATCCTGTATATTTCGGACTTATCAGGGCTATACAGTATAGTGGTTTTATTATCATGTAGGTTTTTGTACAAGTGTACAAAAAAGTCGTCGTCGCTGGTTGTTTTTTTTTTCTTGTTTGTTTTTTTTTTATCACTTTTGGATCACCCTGTAAATTTCATATTATCGAGATACGGCACTTGGCCTTTCCTTTTGGCCCGGTGAAGTGTTGTAGGGGAAAATATCTCTCGTAAAGTTGCCAGGTGGTACATGCCAAGGACTCACTCGTGGAAAACTATCACACTTTTTACCCTCCCTTTATACTATAGTAATGACTGTTCTTCTGCACTCCCACTTCCGTAGCCTCAGCGGAAGTTAAGAGGGGACCCGAAAAAAAGGGGGGGGTGGAGTTTTACAGATATAGGCCTAGAGGGGTGTGTTATGTTACTACTACGGAAATAACGTTTCCAATGAATGGGAGGGGTTCTCTCTCATATGTCGATGTTGCAAAAAAAAAATGGGCTCTTAAAATCGTTTATGGGTTTGGCCCCAGTGATGCAAGTTTAGTTGGTTTTTTTTTTTTCATTTTATTATTTAGACGAAGAATTTTATTTTTTTTCCAATTTCCGGTTGCGAGTCGTGTTTTGGAAGAAAATTATGTAACATCCGCTAATTGGTTTTTTTTTTTATCGTCGATGTAAATACATTTTATGTCAACTAACCAAAAAGTTGGTTTTGTGAAATCGAAATTTCATCATCATCTTGTAGTTAACTCTACTGTATAATGAATAAGCAACGTAAATGGTCGGTTTTTTACAAGGAAATTTTGGTTTAGAGTGATTTCTTTGCAACATTGTATAAAATTGATCACAATTTGTTATTATTTGACTACTTTTTTTTATTATAATTTTTTTTTTCAAATGAGAGGTTGTATCCCTTGCAGACACTTGTCATTGCAGGCACTTCCTGTTCTTAAAATCGTACTAAAGTTGAGATGTGAAATCTCAAGGTCGTTTGATAATTGCTTCTCGACACACACACTTCGATGGTAACGGAAGTGAACTATAATTTTCTTGTTTTTTTTATTGTTGTTATTTATTAGTTGATACCGAGAATGTGCTTAAAATGTGACGATTTTCAGGTGTGTTTAATTGTATGTTCGAAACGTAGAGTGGGTATTATGTGTGCTACCATCAAACTTAGAAATCCATCACTATACAGTACAAATACGTACACATGAACCTAAATAGTCTATTGTTGAAGTGCAAAATTCTTGATTTCGTGATGTATTTTGTTGTTTAGGTTGGATGTTGACGTAGTTGGATTTGTTAGGTATTTCACAATTAAACGGTTGAACTAGGTATTTTGTGAACTGAAGGCCTATTCTTGGTCCAGAAAAATCTCAGGTTGGAGCCATTCATCTCGATATTCAATCTTTCGACCATTTTATTGTATTACCACACTTAGTAATACGTATATGAGATTTTTTCAAAACTCGCAATAACGTTTCGCCCACTACTTGCGGGCTTCTTGCAGTGGAAAAAAGTGAGAAAGATTATGTTCATATTGAATAATATCAAGATATTACGTCAACTACAAAGTCTCATCATAACTCGATTCGTCACCTCGATACAAAATGTATTCTAAGATTTTCCGACTCACTTCAACGTTTTGTACGTCAAGTAAGGTCTTTTTTTACAAAAATAATTGCAAAAAAAGGGGGAAAGCAAGTAGGAATAACTTGAAAGAACAGAATAAGAAACGAGTTCATTTGTTAAACGAATATACCCATTTTAACGTCTTTTTTATCTTATTTAAGATTATTTTTATATTTTTTAAAGAAGCCCTTAAAGAAGAGGGCAAAACGTTTGTGTGCGAGGTGTTGAACCAACTTTTTTGCTTTACACTCAAGTTAATGAGTGAGAAACTATTTTCCACTCACAACATGCCAGTGGGAAAAATATCTCGAGTTACATGTATTGTTTTGCCTTCTTTAATTTTATTCTATTTTTTAAGAAACCCCTAAAAAGAGGAAGAAACGTTGATGTGTGAGGCGTTGCACTTTGTTTGTACACTTTAGTTAGTGAGAAAACATTTTTCACATACAATATGCCAGTGGGAAAAATTACTGATTTACTTGTTTGTTTTTTACCTTTAATTTTATTCTAATTTTTTAATGAAGCTCTTAAAAAGAGGGCGAAACGTTGATGTGGGAGATGTTGAACGTTGTTTTTACACTCTAGTTAGTGAGCTAGAAAACGTTTTTCACGCACATATGCCAAAATAAAAAAAACAAACTGGTAGTGGGAAAAAAAATTTTCAAACAAACTCGTTGTGTACATCGATAGTATAACTAGCTATCGAGTTTTAATGTTTTTCAATGCTATTGTTATTTGTTGTTGGTAGTAGCGATGCCACTATTTATAGTCATCGTCTCAACGTTGAATGAAATCTTATCCATTCGAAATAAACGTTTCAAGGACGACGCCTCCTTTAAGTTTAGTCGTGGGTCGATATCGAACTCGAAAAAGATCTGCCAAATCACGTTTCATTATATATATATAAAAATAAACTTTCAAATAAATATATAAAAAAAAACATACATAAATAAATAAATAAATAAATAAATAAATAAATAAATATAGAAAATTAGAAAACTAAACAAAAACCACAATAAGCCTATTTTTAAACTTTGTAAAAATGAGTTGTTGTTGTAATACAATTTACTCTCAATTGAAGGATAATCGACTTGTTCTTTTTTTGTCGACATCTTTATATATATAGAATGTGATTATATATTTATATATATTTTACTGTAATGTATAAATAAGATGGGTAAATGTGTTTTTGAAAACCTTGATCAATGGAGGAAAAGTGGGCGGAGTCGACGTCATGTTTCATTCATGGTGCGTTTTCGATTTTTCTTTTCCCCGTTGAAAACAATGACGTCATAATGATTATTGGAAAGTTATATGGTGGTGTTTTGAGAAAGGGTGGGTTGTGTGTGGAATGGAAATTGATGGATGTTGACGATCCATGTTGTGTCTTTTTTTTTTTATCCTCGTTTCGTGCAAGGAAAAAGATGATGATAAGTGTCATTATCATCATTTGTCGCCTGATCCATTTTGATAGATCGTTTATAAATTACCACTGCTGTGCCAAAAATTTTATATATTTCTTACTCGTTGTATACTACACAGATGATAATAATAATAATAATATACGTATATACAGTTTATGTGTGTATAACTGTGTGTAGTATATACGCACACACACACATACAAAAATACAAACATTTAGGTGAATGAATGGATGAAAGTGAATGGATAGATGAATGAATGGGATTCATCAGAACAATAGAAACCAGCTCCGTGAAAGGATGTGTGTGTGACAGATTTATGAATGAAATAAATTTGAAACGCTTTTGAGAAAAAATGGAAGAGAATAAATAAAAAAAAAAGGGACAACGTTCTGATTGGTTGATGATGGTTCTTTTTGGTGTGTTTCTTCACGGAACGGGGGTGGAAAATAGTTCCGTATCAAACCTAGTTTTTATTTTTAGCTTTATATTTTATTTTTTTATATTTTTGATTTCTTTGCTCCTGAAGTCGTAGTTTGACTCCTTTCACTCATCATCCGTATTATTTATTTTTTTGTGATAAAAGGTTTGAACTTTGTAGATTTTATTATTTATACACAGTATAGACATCATAAACAGTATAGAATTTTGTTATAAACAAATTTTTTTTGATGTTAACTGAGATTCAGATCACACTCTTTAAATTTTTATTTTTTTCACTAGAATATGTAGTCGAATTTTTCCATGATGGGCTCGGCACAAGGTTATGTAATGCTTACATTAAGCTTGTTTCAAAATACGAGTTTGTTTTTTTTATTTAACTTTATTTATTATTTTTTTTTTCACTACTGTACAGTATTTTAATTTGTCACTTCCGTTCGAACCTTCTGCACACGAATATTAAATTTCATGTCATCGAGAAGTTTTGTAGCGTGAAAAATATAAACGGCCTTTGAACACGAATGAAATGGTGTTATAAAATAATATTTTTCAACCCTATTCGAGGTTCCGTTAATTTCATATATTTTTGTAATAATAATAATAATATACAAATTGGGTAATGACAGATAAGATGTTTTTTAATTGAGTAATAATTGCATAATATCTTTTTATTTTTGTGATTCTCGCCTCTAGGAGTGAACTCGCGAATATGAGAAGTTTTATTGAAATTATTGAAATATTTCAATTATTAGTTGAAATATTTTGTGGTATGTAGTATCATCCACACTATAAATAATATGACAATCAGTATATTATGTAATTTGCTTTTAGTTTTTAACATTTAAACATTTTTCCAGTGTTGTTTTTTTTTTAGTGTATATGTTACTTCTAAAACACCCTGTATATGTTACCGTCAAAACCCGAATTTATGTAAAACCCAGTGAAACTAGAATTAACTGAAATTTCATCTAAAACATGTTACAATGTGTAAAACAAACATCATTTAATGTCCTTGATACATAAAAGTAAAATCTGTTAATCGGTTTGGTCTCTACAGGGTGTCTCAAACTTCTCCATACGTAGGTAATATATGTTCTAGGTATTTACTTTATAACTTTTATAAGTAATTATAATGGGTGCATTTTCCAACAAAAAAAAAGTGTATTTTTATTTTTACTTGGAAACCGCTTGTGGCGTTAGTTTGTTATGTATCACTAGTTTTATTATTGTTAACTAACCTAACCTGGTCACTGTGATTATAAATCTCAGCTATTAGGTGCTGTTTTCTCAAAACAAAACTTGAGTTATTTTTCGTTCAGTGTAAATACAATATTGAAGGGTTTCGGGCAATATGATGATAAGCCACGTTTTTGAAATTCGTTCGTGAAAGTCGTTTTTCTGGTGGGGAGCTCCTTAATAGAGTACCATACTTTAGCAACAAAGTGATTTTCTATATTATGCTGCCATTTTCTGGGAAATGAAGAAATTAACCAGTACCGAGAGAACAGTTCGATGTAAAAATGTCATTTTCGAAAAAAAAAGTGTGGCTTATCATTAGGAGCCCCTTCATATATAAAAACGTGTACATACAATAATAGATTAAGCTATCGCAGAACTTGTTCGCAACTTATCATTAGGGGGTCTTTTTCTTTGATCGTGTCACCAACCCTTTTGATATATAATAGAATAAGAAGAAGAAAAAAACACACGACGGTTTATATAGCAACAAGGGCGTTGAAAGGGCTAAGTTCTAAATAAATGTTGGCGTAAACAACAAAAAAAGAAGCCGACCCCAACTGCGCCATTCTTATCCTTTTCAGTATTGTACATAACATAGTACGTAGTACAGTAGTAGTAGTAGTAGTATCTATCCCAGTTGTTGATAATAACGTCGACCATGGCATGGAAGCTGTGTGACCATGGAAGGTGTGCGCCTGCGCCAACTTTGGGAGAGACCCCGCCCTAACGTCCGCTCCTTCGTTCTTTTCCATTCACACAAAACTGTACTGGGATTGTAAACAAGGGAGCGGTGCCTGCCATTCATACAGTACACTACTACTATAATATCACCAAGGCGTTTTTCCCCCTTTATTTTTTTGTTATGTACCCTGGATCCTCGCTTGAACGCGCGTTACGCTCTAGCTCTCCATGTTGTGTGTTGTAGTATCGTGGCTGCACCCCCCACCCCGTTTTATCGATCCACTTACATTTTCATCCAAAATGAACCATTTTTTTCACGAGTTGGCGTGACAACGAAATTTTTTTTTTTATGCAGTGGAATTCGGTTATAATAATCACGGATAATTTTATCAATGGGCTATTGTTATCATAATCAGTCGGTCTGAAAACACTGTTAATGTTTTTGTTTTGTTATCCATTGTATAATGTATAAAGAAATAAAAGAGGCAATACAGTAGAACCCCCGTATCCGCTGACTCAGCATCCGCGGTTTCAGTTACCCGTGGTTGACTTCGGTTTTATATTTATATAGAAAATTCGTACAGTTTATATCTTTTAAACTGGATGCAGATCTGAATCTCTTGGTAAAATCTGGCGGCTGTCTTTTGATTTTGAAGAAATTGCTCTCAATGACAACAAAGTGATGCTGGCTGGCAATTCGAATATGTCAAAGAGAAACCGTGAAAATGTATTAAAATTGCACTGTTCAGCGTTCACTAGTATTCGCGAATACGGGGGTTCTGCTGTATTATATTTTAAAATTAAATTCCGATATTAAGTCGTTTGGCGACGTGCGGCCGCCTAATGGACGATTCTCCCAGTGGCTCCGCGTTAACTTCCTTTTATCAAATTCAGCCGATTATTGTTATCAAAAAGCACTTGCAATCAATGATGATCATAATAAACGTATTCCACTGTATTTATACGAAAAGTTGTTATTCGTGTTGAATGTTTACTTATGCTTGGTTTTATTATATAACCCACTTATATAAAGTGTGGGCCAACTTTAACTTATAAAGGATGATAAACAAGTAGAAGCACTGTATACCAAGACCAAATATAAAAAGTACTATATGTCTATAGCTATGAGTACAAATTTCAAATTTTATTAATATGCATAAAGTATACTATAACTGCATTTAATGTATAAACAAGTATAAAGTGTACTATAGTACTGTCAGTACACTAAATTATAAGTACAGTATAATACGACCAAGCATAAAATATATTTTAACAAAGCACAAAGTATTTCATTTTATTTCTGTTTTGGTTAGAATTATTTTTATTTAAAATGTTTATTAAAATGCAAGTTGTAAAAATATTAGTTATTTGAATTTCTCGCGAACGATAGTTTGTTTCACTTTGCTAGATGGTGTTTTAAGTATTAAAAAAAAATATAAATATTAGATATATGACTAATTATAATCGTAATACGTTTTCGTTTTTCAATTTTCTTCCTGCCATGCATGTTGCTGCAGTTCGAGTTGCTTGTTATAATTGCGATAAAAGGGAGTTGACGCGAAGCCAGTGGGAGAATCGTTGCATTAAGCGACTGCAGGTCGCCAAACGATTTAGTGTCGAAATTTAATTTTAGAATACAATATGTTCTGTTCTTGTATGTTTTTCTTTGTTCCTTAATGGTTCCGTAATAAATAAAATAATAAATAAATTTATTTTTATATACAGGATGTTTCAGGATGTCGTTGACAATTTTCTAGAGGGCATGTAGGAAAGTCCAAAAAGAACAACTTTTCCTATACTGTATACCGTTTGCATTCGGCGAACCAGCATGCAACCACAATCCAACAAGGAGTTCGGAACGCCCTTCTGAACTTGGGTTTCTCCCATTCAGAGCGACCAAATTGCAAAGTTCGCTACTTACCCTCGTAACAAGTGTGTATTGCAGGCGAGCTCACCAGGCAACATATCGGGCATCTATATCACATGACACGATTTTTTCCGGATCTTTTCGTATAGGAAAAAGTTGTTCCTTTTGGACTCCCCTACATGCCCTAGAAGTTTGTCAACGAGGTCTTTGTCGAGGTTTGCATAAAGGAACTTTCAACCGTTTATTTGATACATTTACAATTGAAGGGCCTGGTGTAAAAAGTAATAGTTTTTGTCTAAAATGACCTAGAAACACGTTCGAATGGGTGCAATTTTACCTCTCCGATGCATAATTTTGAGCAAAACAGCAATATGTGCAAAATCATCAGTGCAACGTAGCCCATAGACAGCAAGGCAAGTTCAGATCTTTTAAAATGCATTTTCTTCGAAAGTGTAAAAATGTCACTTAACACCCTTTTACACCAGGCCGTTTATTTGCATAAATACAAATTTTTTGTTAACTTCCGTTC
Organism: Cryptops parisi; assembly: GCA_034695005.1. NCBI lineage: Eukaryota > Metazoa > Arthropoda > Chilopoda > Scolopendromorpha > Cryptopidae > Cryptops > Cryptops parisi. The sequence continues at coordinate 6,505 of JAQIWH010000865.1, read as the reverse complement.
ACTTTCTCTTTCTCTGTCTGTTTCTGTCTCTTGGAAGTGTTTTAGAGAAGCGTTTCAAACTTCAAATGGCAGTTGTGTATATCTGTCACCTGTTTCGAGTTAAAGTGAGGAAACGGGATGATGATGAGTGAAGAGTTTGTTGTCCATTAGTTGATGGCTATTTCCAACAAACCGTTGGCAGTTGTTAATCATTAATAGTAACTCGTTGCCCCGCTTTGTAAAGTAATCGGCAATAGTAGCAGTAACGATACACTCTGCCACTGCTGCTACTACTAGTAGTAGTGTGATAAGGTTGTTTTTGCTACTGGCTGCACTTGCAATGAGGATATCCTGAAGAGTTGGGCGCTTCTGCCGTTGTTGCTGTGACACTTCCTCATTGCAGCCGTGAGATTGTTTCTCTTTTCTATCTACTTGGTTCTAGTAGTAGTAGTACAAGAGAAACAGTAGTAGCAGTAGTTTTAGTGATATCTATACTCGTGATACTCGATTCGCGTTAGGAAATATTAAATTTGAAAATTCACGCACGATTCACGTCACATGATTTCACATTAAAAGGATACAACGCACAATATAGGTTTTGTTGTTTTTTTAATATCGTTTTGAGGAACAGAATGTCTGGCCCCATTTGTTGCATGATATTACTACTATTATTATTATATTTATTATGATGATAACAATATTGTTAGATTATCATTTTCCTCGAGTACGACGCTTTTAGGCTGGGAATAGGTTGCATATTTTCCTCGTTGGTGATATTTTACCTCGTTTTATTTACAATGAGTTTTTTTTTTTTAAATGAATGGTATACCTTATTTTATTAAATATAAGTATTCTATGATGTAAGAAGCATATTCTATTCATATTTTTTTATTTATATACCGGAAGTTATAATCAAGTACATTAAAAATGCTTTTTTAAGCATACTTTTCATGTAGCATCCGTCGTATTGGTTTTTAATCAACAGCATATGACCTGTGACACTCGTGAGACTAAGACGGATCCATGGACACTTCTTTAATCAAAATCCATCGAGCCATTTAGCCTGTAGGAGGGTTTAAGGAATAATGCGTATATGGCATGTTGCGTCCGCCATATTGGTTTTTCATTGACGCCTTATAACCAGTGTCACTCGATAGACTAAGACGAATTCATAGACACCTTATTCATCAAACTGAGGTGTCTATGGGTCTATCGAGTCGTTTTTATACGTAGAAACTCGTAATTCACTTATTCACTCACAAGTGAAGCTAATATAAAGAGTATAATTACAGATTATTCAGCAACACTTTGATTTATCCGAATTCAATGATTTATGCGACGAGAGGAATCGTTAAATATAAAGGAGAAAATTTCGCTATTATGCGATTTTATGTGATTGTGCACAAGTGAATGAACGATGAAATATTTTGTCACTATATGGGAATTTCTATGTGTGCGATTTTTAATCAATGCAGGGTTTGTGTAGAATTGTGTAATTTTCGCATAAATCGAGAACTTCTATTTTTATACGTTTCATATTAGCTTTGCTTGTGAGTGAGTGAGCTGTGAATTTAACGTCCACAGCTGGCATCTACAGACATTTATGATAATATACTGTATAGTCCAATGAACCAAAAATCGCATAAAGTGAGAACCGTGTAAGTCCAATGTAACAATTCGCATAAATTAAATCGGAAATGAAAATTTTTTATTTTATTTTATTTTCACATCACACAATTTTTTTACAAATCGAACGAGAATAACAATAAACAACAAGGCAAGGCATTTGTCAAAACTCGCTTAAGTCGAATATCACGTTAATCAAAATTCGCATTAAGAGAAACTAAAGAGTACGCTTAAAAAGCATTTTTTTAAAGTACTTGTTCAAATATAATATAATATAATATAAAATAATTTCCAATCTACTCGTTTGAATGGTAGCCAAATAAAATGTTAGTGAATAAAGTTATTTTTAGCGTACGTAAACGATTAGTGAAGTGTGGTTAATGTTTCTTCTTGTCAGTTAGTATTACAAGTTGAAATTGTTAACACACTCCTTCGTGACGTAGTTGAAATTCTTCACACGATTCGTTATTTTTTTAGAGTACATCACTTTTCACTACCAACTTTTTTTTTTCAATTATATATATTTTTAGTATTAGCATAACATTTCACCAACTTTTTTTCAATATACAAGGTGTCCCAAAAGTTGTTTTTTTACGCGGTCTTATTAGCTTCAATTGTGAGTTGTGCGTTTCTACATACAAAAACAAGACGACTCGTTGGATTTTGATGAATGAGGTTTCTATGGATTCGTCTTAGTGTTTCGAGTGACACTAGCTATATTATATGGCATCAATGAAAAACAAATATGGCGGACGCTACATGCCATACATCCATTATTCTTTAGACCCGCCTACGAGCTAAATGGCTCGTTAAATTTTGACGAATGAGGTGGCATGGATTTGTCTTAGTCTCACGATTGTCACTGCTTATATGCTGTTAATTAAAAACCAATGTGGTGGACTCTTTATATGCTAGTATATAAAGAGTATGCTTAAAAAGCATTTTTAATTTACTCTTTTTTTTATCTTAATATGTTACACATATTTACATGTTGCTAACAAGTATCTGTCTTGATCGTTAATGTAAATATGATTAAAAACTTAATATATATTTTTGTTCAATATTTTTTTTTTGTGTTTGTTATTAGAATTTGGAAATTGGAATCGTAACGACCATTGAAGTCAATCACAAAGCGATCGATAGCGCTCGTAAAGGCCAAGAAGTATGTATCAAGATAGAACCAGCATCTGGTGACACGCCCAAACTCTATGGACGACATTTCGATCACACTGACCAGTTAGTGAGTAAAGTAAGTATCGACGTACTCTATGTATATATACTCGCCTTTCAATTGTTTGCATAAAGAAGGAGCTCGGTTTTACCAATATCTGTCTGTTTGTGCTTCTGTGTATAACACGAAAATTGAACATCACTTAAAATAAGATTAAGTAATTAAAAAAAAAGAGAATACCGTTGTACTCTCTATAGAATGATTATGCTATGCATCGAAGTACGTAACGTGCCTTCTCTATAAAGGAGGCATATTGTCAGGCAAGACAGTGCCTTCTTTATAGAGGAGGCACAGGCACATCCGTTATTGCTCTTCTGTTCCAAAGAAACGTTTTCACTTGGGATTCACTCTACATTCCTCAGGAAAGATGCATAGTATAAAAACTTTGGAAACGTATAATGAAGTATATCAATAATATTTTACGTTTCCAAGGGTTTCGCTGTCTGTACAGTGAAAAAATCTTAAATCCGAAACAAGCAATTTTTCCGTGCTGTAGCACGGGTAGTTAATGCATGCTGTAGCTACTTATACGTTAGCTTATTCAGCTTACAGTTTAGGAAGCTTATTCAAAATGAATGTTATGCTGTGACATGACCATAACAACCCAAACTAACAACTAACTAACAAATAATAACAGGAATGTGTAAAATTGTAACATTTATTTTGAAACACCCTGTACATACTTGATGCTTGGTTGTAGGAAACATTATAATTACAAAATTTTGTGTTATAGAAAAGTAGTGTTCCATTTGTCATAATTTTTAACAACTTACTTCCCATGCTACAGCACGTTTAACGTTTTAGTAATACATGTTTAGGTATACATAATTTATATTTGGTTATAGTAAAACTTTATAATTACGAAGATTTGTATTATAGAAAAGCAAAATTCTATGTATTTTTCATATTTTTTAGCAATTTCCCATGCTATAGCACGGGTTACGTTCTAGTAAATACATTTTTAAATATATACTTTGTTATAGGCTTACTAAACTTTATGATTACAAAATTTTGTATCATGGAAAAGAAAATTTTTATTTTTCTTGATTTTCATAATTTCTCATGTTATAGCACGGGTATAGTTTTAGTCTAGTAGATCCAATACATATATATATTTTTCATGATTTTAATAACTTTATGCTATAGCACGGGTAACGTTATAGAAAATAAAAATTTACATACAGGGTGAGTTACAAGTATGGTTCCATGGAAAATATAATTACAATGACAATTTTGAATTTTGGATATAAGGGGTCTTTACAATGGTGGTATTTGCATTGACCTCGCATTGTTACATTGGAAACTATGAGTTGTAGCCACAAAGTCATATTTAGAAAGTTGTAGCTACCTGCTGATTTAATAAGAATCCACTTCTGCTTTATTTATTTTTAACAATGCAACAGAAATAAAACTGATACAACAATAAAAATAAAAAGGTGCTCTGCCCTCTTCAACAGCTTCTCTGCATGTCATCCATGCTATTTAGTGAAGTTATTAAAGTTCAAAGTTGTTATGCATCTTTAAAATTCGTATTTAAATTAACTATGCAGCAACTAAACTAACTCCACTGAGTACTATGAGTGACTTGCAGCAAAGCTGTAAAGGATTTTGACTCACTCTGTATATACTTTATATAGTAAACTTTGATTGCATAATTTTGGATTATAGAAAAGAAAAGTTTTATTTTTACATAATTTTAATAACTTCTTATGCTATAGCACGGGTAACGTTATATAGAAAATGTTTATTTATTTATACATGTAGGTGCATACTTTATATTGGGTTACAGTAAATTTTATAATTACGAAGTTACATATTATATAGAGAAGTAGAGTTCTATAATATTATTTTATTGTGTAAATTTGTAGGAAATTTTTTAGATATAAATTTCATTTTATATATCTGTATAATTTTATTATTTTTCCAGATAACTCGCCAATCGATTGATGCCTGTAAAGATTACTTCCGTGACGATTTGCAGAAAACCGATTGGCAACTCATGGTTGAATTGAAAAAGCTGTTCAAAATAATGTGAACAGTGAAATATGCCAACTGTTTTTTTGTTTTGTTTATAAGGGATAATAATAAAAAAGCAAACTAGCAGAAGAAAAGGCATTTTGGATGATGGTAAAATAAAACTCGGACGAACGACAAAAACCAGTGACAGTTTTTGTTGGTATATTTTATTTTTTCAAAGTGGTTATTATTGTTTTTCGTAAGTATTATTTTTTTCTTGGCAACCAAGAAGACACGACATGAAAATCAGATTAACGAAGATTAACGGGTATGTTGTTAGAAACTATGTGGGAATTTAATTTTGTTTTTCTTTCTTTCTTTTTAGTTGTATTTTGTTGTCGATGTTTTATGGATGCTAAATAGTACTTGACAACAAGAGTTGTGTTTGTCAATTTGAAAAACAAAACAAAACCCAAACCAGCAAAATTGAAAATAAATGTTCCAAAAATTTGTTGTTTTGCACAAATGAAAATTGTTTCAACTTAATTTATTTATTTAGTATTTTTTTTTCAGATGTTTCTTTTTGTTTTGTTTTTTTTATAGATATATCTTGGATATTGTGTATTATTTATTTCAGTGAAAGATATCTTTTTAATTCCAATTTTGTCTTCAAGTATTGGAAGTTTTTTTCCACACATTCTGCTTTTGGTGAGTAATTTTTTGTATAGTTTTCAATAGTTTTTGTTATTATTTTTATTGCAATTTTTTACTCCTTTGTTGGTATTGATATATCCACGTGTACATATACAATAACAGTATAAGAGTTCTCCATTTCGCTAATATGCGAAGAATTGTTCCCAGGTGCTCGTTATATGCAGGAAAATATTGCTATTATGCGATTTTGGGGTTATTTTGTGCGCAGGCTGTTTTTTTGTCTTGGGTTATTTTGCCGGTTCAGTGTTTTTCTATATTGTGTACGCCACACCTAGCGCTAATTGTAGGCACTTGATTTTTAAAATTCTCCATTTTAACTTTTTATTTTGAAAAAATTAGGCGAGATGTTTTTGTGGTACTATAATCGCATAAATCGAAGACCACCAATTTTTTTTAAAAGTTTAAGCGGAAAACGTTTTAAACGGGATGTATTGAGAACCAGCTTAAGATTTTCCAAAACTAAGAAATATCTTCTTAAATGGGTTTTTTAAATATATTTTTACAAATTATGTTTAATCTTTTGTTATATTTTCTCTTTGATACCAAGGAAATTTCACTTGTAAAAAAAAAAAAAACTGCCATCATACGTCTTAAGCGGGTTTGTTTTTTTATGTGTTCCACTGAAAACGTATAACAATTGGATAACGGGTTTTCATCTTAAATTTTGGGTTGGAAGCTGAAATTTGACAGTCCGCGATACATATGATTCTATTAAATTTTGATGGATCAATTTCGATAAAATGTCGAGCGAACATGAAGCCTGAACGTGGAGTTTTTCTCGTAGAGTGTTGCGGACGCTAACAACCACATATAGTACTTCAAACATCAAGTCAAACCAGGCGTTGTTATAAATAAACATACATATTATATATCACTTATATAGTTTACTGCAATACAGCTTATCTGAGCAATCATTTTTTGTTGTGAAGACGTTGGAATAAACACTTAACGGAAATCAACAAAAATACGTTTCCACTTGTTTGTTTCAAATATTGTACG